>JAJHUR010136369.1:16830-31158 GCA_027495735.1 Lutjanus campechanus | reverse complement strand
CTGAACCAACTGGGCCTTTCTTTTGTGGAGCATTACGCGTCTGTGGTCCGAAAATACGTTTCTCAGGGTGGAGAATGAGTTCTCACGGGGAGGCTCCAAATGTTAAAGCATGTTTGAAAGCAATCAATACACTGGGAATAGCGGTGAGATGCGTGTGGTACTTGGAGATGATGTGCTGTACAGCTCCAACACACCTGAGGGGGTTGGGAGGGGTCTTCACATCTTTACATCAGTGAGGATGTTTTAGACCCTAAAACATCCTCACTGATGTAAACTGTCAGAATGAAACTGATGTAAATAATCCTGCTTCTCTGATACAAAAACATGAATATTGCTCACCGTTTTGTCATTACATAGACTGAGCTGAAAAAATGTGAGGATTTTTCCCATGAGAGGACAATATGTTTTTAAAGAAATAAACTATTATGAACAATGATAAAACTAAAAAAATAAAAAGATGCATATAAATAGCAACTTTTTCCTAAAATACTGCTGGTTCTCATTCATAGCATTCGTTTTGATGTCTCACTATGGGATACGTGCCCTGCGTATTCCTCAGAAGCATGTTTCTCATTACGCCAATCCTGATTGGCTGGTGATCTTGACGCCTGCGTCAGACAGATCCACCTGTCCTTAAATAGTTTGCGCTACCACGCAGCATCATTCAAACACCTCTACTCGCTTTGGAGCAAATCTCAATTTACCACTGGTTAGCTAGCTTAACTGTCCATAGATTGGAGCTATCTTCTGCACTCCGTCACCGGGCGCTAGCTGCCTTTTTTTACGCCTGTCCGGTCTTCACCATAGACTGGAGCCTCTTTTGCCTTTTGCCATTCACGGAAAGGTGTTCTTCCTGCGAATTAGCATACCAGCTAATTTGCCGTTCTTCTGTGTTAGCACACCAGCTAACGGAGATGGATGCTCAACTCCCTCATACCAGAGGAGATGGAGACTCCGGGGGTCGACTTTGTGCTTGTGGAAACAAGATGTTGAGTAAGGACACACACCAGGTCTGCTCGTGCTGCCTCAGGCTGGAACATGCCCGAATGGCCCTCGAAGCTCCCGGTTCATGCCGGCACTGCGCCTGCTTCACCGTTAAGAGTCTCCGCCGGTGGCTAGCGCACCAAGCTAGCCTGTCGGGACAGGACCCCTACATGCCCGCCGGTGATGTGCACAACGATTCCGGGGAGGCGAAGGGGACTGTCGCGGTCGGTGCGCCGTGTGCTAGTGCTAGCTGGGGATCCCAGCTGGACCTAGCTGTGGCAGCTCTGCTGATGGACAACGTACTGGAGCTGGATTACGGGGTTGACGATGAGGACGCCATGGAATTGATGATGACGATTCGTTAATTCCCGCCACTCAGGCTGCAAAGCCTGAGGCTGTGACTGTCACACATGGTGGTGGCGACGGCACACCTGCCTCCCCCACCCTCAGCATGGATATGCAGGCCGTGTACAAACGCGCTGCATCCCAGCTGAATATCCCCTGGCCTGCAGTAGTAACGGAGACCTCCAGATCATGTTATGAAAGGAAGAAATTGCCACAGGCTATGAGGATGGCAAAACAGCAGCTTCCAGTTTTCCCTGAACTGCTGGAGGAGGTATCCCTCTCATGGAAGGACCACCCGTTCAGCAGTAAAAGCCCTGTACAGGGGGCTTCTTCCCTCAATTGTGAGGGCATGGAGAAGCTTGGCCTGTTCCGCATGCCCCCCATGGAGCCGTTAGCTGCAGCCCACCTACACCCACGGCTGACAACAGCGTCCTCCCGGAATCCCCCGCCATGTCTGAGAAGGCCTACAAAGTGGCGGCTTTGGCTGTCAGGGCGCTAAATGTCTCCTCTATGCTCGCAGCATACCAGGCGGAGCTGTTTGATGACATGGCGACCAAATTTGATGACGCTGTGTGGGAAGAGATTACTGGTGATTATGGACATCTGCCTCCGTGTGCAGCGCTGTGCGGTCCAAGCCACAGGTAAATCTTTGGGGATGATGGTTCTGCAGGAAAGAGCCCGTTGGCTCAACCTGATGAACCTATCCGACAGGGAGAAGGAGGACATTTTGAACATGCCGATTGTTCCCGATGGCATCTTCGGCTCCGCTCTCGCTTCAATGCAGCAGAGGTGCGAAGCTAGGAAGAAGGATGATGAGGCTCTCCAGCTCTGCCTTCCCCGCAGGAGCGAGACCCCGCCCGCGGCAGCCCAGCGACAGGCCTTCACCCAGGCTGCCTCACGGCCCCCTCCCCAGTTTAAAATCCCGAAGCGGCCGAAACCCCAGCCCGCCCAGGTACCTCCCCCATGGCAGGAGGCCCGGCCGAGCTGTCCAAGAAAGGCCCCGGCACCGACAGTAACTCCTCCTGCTCAACCGGCTCAAGCCACCAGTCAACAGGCCAGGAAGAAGAAGAGAGCAGCCTGACGTCCTTCTCTCTCCCCGCCGGTGATGGAGCTGGATGTTCCCCGTTCTCCAGCCCCACTTGTTCTGTTCCAAGATGTGTTGCAGTGGGTTCCCCAGCCCTGCGTCTCCCTGCTGATGCGCACTGTGCCAGAGAGGCACGCGCATGTTCCGGCCAAGGGGAGAAAAGGCTTTGTTGCGGAGACAGCCGATCCTGTCTCCCATTTAAGTCACACAAACACACATCCGTACAGTTTGTCAATAAAGCTTATTGAGGTTGAGGGGTTATTCACCTGATCCTGGATCTAAGGGCTCTGAACAAATACCTCAGAAAATACAAATTCAGGAAGCTCACGCACGCATCCCTGATTCGTTTGGTGCGTCAAGGCGATTGGTTCACATCTGTTGACCTGAAAGACGCATATTTCCACATTCCGATTTATCCTCCACACAGGAACACACAGTGCTTCCTTTCGGTCTATCCCTGAGCCCGAGAGTGTTCGTGTGGTGTACCGAGGCAGCGATAGCCCCATTGAGACAGCAGGGCATTCGTTTGGCTACGTACTTAGACGACTGGCTCCTTCTTGCACGGTCGAAGCAGGAGGCTGTGATGCAGACGAATGCCCTAATAAAACACCTGGCTGACCTGGGTTTTATTATAAACGCAGAAAACAAAAAACAGCAACCGCACACTCGTGTGCGGTTGCTGTTTTTTGTTTTAAGAGTCTTAGTTCAGCTCCAGCACCTCTAAGAAGAATCTGGCTCACGGATGAGCGGTGGCTTTTTTTCATTTTTTCATTAATTATTATAAACGCAGAAAAAAGTGTGATATCGCCAGTACAGAGTATAATCTTCCTGGGGTTATCTCTGGATGCGGTGCCTTTCACAGCCCGCCAGTCAGCAGCGAGGGTGAAAGCATTCAGAGCGTGCTTCGCACATTATCGCCTGCGCAAATCTGTTCCTTTCAGATTATGCCTGCGATTGCTGGGATTGATGGCGTCAGCCATTGTGGTGGTCCCACTCGGGCACTTGTACATGAGGGATTTCCAGTGCTGGGTGGCCTCCCTCAGACTGGACCCCATGCGTCATGGTGCGCGTAGGGTAACTGTCACGGCGGACTGTGTCAGGGTGCTGTGCAGTTGGAGACATCCAGGCCTTTACGAGGGCTGGTCTGTTAGGGGTCTCTGGAGCAGAGACCTTCAGCGGTCCAACATAAATTATCTGGAGCTTTTAGGCACCATGTCCTGGTGAGAACAGACAATATGATGACGGTGGCGTGTATCAACCGTCGGGGGGGGGGGGTTGCGTTCACATCAGTTGCACATGCTGGCACGCAGACTGATATTATGGAGCAGCAAGCAGCTCCTATCTCTGAGAGCGACGCACGTCGCAGGGGTGCTGAACCTGGGGGCGGATCTGCTGTCCAGGGGAATGCCGTTGTACGGGGATTGGGCTCTGCATCCAGCTATTGTGGAGCAAGTGTGGAAGCGTTACAGGCGAGCCGCAGTCGATCTGCAGTCAAAAGAGAAAACACAAAGTGTCCACTGTTTTTCTCGATGCGCGATCTAGGTGCACCTCTCTGTAATCTGAGCACAGTGGGACTGCCTCAGAATGTGATAAACACTATTCAGAACGCTAGGGCGCCCTCCACCAGGTCCCTTTATGACTGCAAATGGAGGGTGTTTGAAGAGTGGTGTCACAAAGTGGGACACATCTCTTTTCAGTGCCCAGTGAGTGTGATTTTGTCATTCTTGCAGAACTTGATTGACAAACGCAAAGCTTTCTCCATGGTGACGGTGTATTTGGCTGCTATTGCTGCATGCCATGTGGGGTTTGATGGTAAAACGGTTGGTCAACCATTTCATGAAGGGGGCTCGTAGGCTCCTCCCGGTTTCCAGGCCTCTTGCACCCCCCTGGGATTTGGCAGTGGTTCTGAATGGGATTTCTGGGCCTCCATTTGAACCGCTGGAGGAAGTCGACTTGAAACATCTGTCTTTCAAGACAGTGTTGTTGTTGGCTTTGGCATCTGCTAAGCGTGTCGGTGACATCCATGCGCTTTCAGTTCATCCCTCATGCACCCAGTTTGCCCCGGGGCATTGGTAGGGTGTTTCTCAAGCCGGATGGCTTTTGTGCCCAAGGTGGTTGGTTCATACTCTCCCATTGACCTGGTGGCATTCTCTCTGCTGCCTTTCTCTTCCTTGGAAGAACAGCGGTCGCACATGCTCTGTCTGGTCCGTGCCCTGCGCATTTACATGGACAGGACTAAAGGTTTTCGGAGAAGTGACCAACTTTTCGTATCCTGGGCTAACCCCCATGTGGGCAAGCCTATTACGAAGCAGCGTCTCTCTCACTGGGTTGTGGGAGCGATTGCTTTGGCCTATACGAGTCAGGGTTTGCAGGCGCTGGCGGGGCTGCATGCTCATTCCACTCGTGGCCTGGCTACATCCTGGGCCCTATTTAGAGGGGTCTCTATCCAGAAGCATATTTGATTGTTTAAAGACTAATTTTGTTTTTATATATGCAATATTGTGCAGTTAGGCCACTTTTGTTCAGGCAATATTATACTGAAGTGCGGAAATGCTCTGACACATAATTATGACCATAGCCAATGTTTTTACTTTAACTATCTACTGATAGTTACAGGAAATTGATATCAGAACAAAAATCACAAACCGATCGAAATTCTAATAAATTAAACTCAAAACAACAAACAAATCCAATCAACTAATCAACTCCTCATTATCAACACATTGTGTGCGTGTGTGTACCAGGGCTGGGCAATATAAAGATATAATATAGATATTGTGATTTGAGATTAGATCTTGCCTTATATTTTAGATATCATTATTTGGTGGTATTTCATGTGTTGTCTTTTCCTGGTTTTAAAGGCTGTGTTACAGTGAAGAGATGTCATTTTCTAAACTTTCCAGACTGTTCTAGCTGTTCTGTTATTTGTCTTCAACCGACTTAGTCATTATATCCACATTACTGATTGATGACTGTTTATCAAAAATCTCATTGTGTTAATATTTTGTGAAAGCACAAGTAGTCATTCCTACAATATTGTCGCAACATCGAGGCATGTGGTCAGAAAATATTGTGATATTTGATTTTGTCCATATCGACCAGCCCTACTGTTGGTAGTTTAATTGGCAGCGATACATCATATTCTATAAAATCATCATATGTTTGCACTATTTTACAGATTTTACAGTATGTTATTGTAAATGTGTATATCAAGATATATATTGTATATCGCGGTATACCATTTTCCTGTGAAACTCCAGCAGTGTTTGTGTGGACTAAAAAAACTAAACCCAACCTTCAATCAGCTTGAGGATGAGTAGATAAATGACAAATGATTTTTGGGTGAACTAACCCTTCAAGTTATGTCAAATGAGTGCACATGCTTAGAGGAGATCCTGTATTTTTGCTGTTAGTTTCACTTTTGTGTTACAGAAAGACAAGATTATGGTTCAAATGGGTCAAATCAAAATAGTTACCTTTTTATTTTTGTCAAAGAAAATCTGATACAAAAGGGCATATTGGGGCCCATTAATAATTCACAAGTACAAACCTGTATGTTTTTCTTTTTTTTTTTACCCAGTATGTAGCGACAAAAATAAAATTTGTAAAACAAAAAAACAAAAACAAAAAACAGAATACATGTGACTGATTGTTAAGTTGCTGGATAAGTTTCCCTTAAAAGCACTTTGAACAGCGACTGGATCAGGGTTGGAGTCAAATCACTTTGGATCTGTTAATCCACAGAAATTTCAAAGCGTTTGTCGTCAGATTGCGTCCAACAGCGACTTCAACAAATAAGAAGACAACTATGTATAAAACTGAACGCCTTATCAATATTTAGTGTTATATAGCTTGGATCAAACCTGTTATTTCATAACATTCCTATTTTATTCCTACAATTCCCAAATATAGAAGACAGAAATATCTTTTTTTGAGTTTTGTCTGAAAGTGATTTGATTTCAACCCTGGTGCAAATGTTACCTTGAACTTTTTCCAAAACAAAAACCACGCAAACACCTGAAAACATTGCATTCCATCACCACGGCCGCACACACAAACAAATCCTGATTTGAATAGTCGTTAATAAGTAATATTTTACCTCAACAAGGCACTGCATTTGTCCTGCAGGGAACCAAAACGTGACATGAATTTTCACAAACGCTGACAAGATGAACCGCTCACATTCTGTGAATAATGCTGATCAGTTCAGCTGCTGATGGGAATTAAAAGGCCAACACAGACAAAAAAAAAAAAAAGATACATTCTACACGGGTTATAAAAGAAGCCAAACATTTTTAGTGGCCTTTAACACCGCTGTCAGTTGAAACAATACACTGAATTTTCAGGTTTCCACAAACCTGAAGATAAACGAAACATTTAAGGAAATAAAAGTCGACTGTAGTTACAAGGTTTTCACGCATTTACATGACAGTTTGAGGCACCCAAAGGCTCCACCATAATACATGTACAACCTTAGATCAGCAATGTTGCCTGCAACATCAAGATATCTTTGATCTAAACTGATGTGACAGTGAAGGCTGGAATTAAATAAGATATGGAATGGAGAATTAAAGGGATAGTTCAGGGTTTTTTTTTTAAAGTGGGGTTTGTAAGAAGTATTTATCCATGGTCAGTGTATGACTGACAGTAAACCAGAGTTTGGAGCAAAGAGGAGTATCAGCACGGAAACTGAGCAATGTACTGTTGTGGACAGGATCAACAGCAAAATGTGTTTTAACCACCTAATTTAAAAAAAATAAAATAAAAAATACTATCAATTTAAACGTATGCTAGATTTAGATTATTTTCATCACTTTACTTTGCCAACGTACAGCCTTTTCCAACAGGAAACCGCTGTTATATAAGCTAGTTATTTCTCTTACTCACTTAACAAAACTCCATTAGCAAAATCAGTAATTTTAACTTGAAGAACAAGGGTGTTTGTGTTATTATGTGACTTCAGTGAATCCGAATCAACTTTTTAACACATCACAACCACACGAATACAGAAACAGACCAACCAATCGAGGCAGCGGTGGACCAGTAACTCTTGTGTTCTGCGAGGTAAAATGACTGATTTTGCCAATGGAGTCTGGTGGCTTTGGATAGAGTGATATTTATTTGATATTTTTTCTCCTTGGAAGATAAAGCAGTAAAAATATCCTAAATATAGCGCACACTTAAACTAATAGATTGTTTTGGTAGTCCTTCTTTGTTTTAGGTGGCTAAAATAGGTTTCGCCGCTGACCCTGTCCACCGCACTGCTGAGATTCTGTGCTGTTACTCCTGCTGTACCGTCAAACAAATCCACTCAAAAAAAATAAGGGGAACTTTCCCTTCAGGCAACACATTTGGCAACTACATCAGAATGTCAAATGTGTGAATATTTTTCTCTTGAATAATAATGTTTTGCATCATTAACCAATGTAAAGGTTGCACATGCACAACAGTTAAGACAGGAAAATATATTCTCTATGGGGGGGGGGCAAAAACTGGTAAAATATAAACATTGCTAATGAGATGCTAATTTACAAACAAAACACTTCTTTTCACCTCTAAACGACACATTTATCAACGCACAATTGGGTGTGAAGTCACTTCCTGCCAGAAAATTAATGGAAAATTTTGTACCATTTTTTTTTCTATTAAAACCCCTTTTTTTTAAATAAATATGAAATTCAACAAAAACAATTTGTATTTTCCACACACATGCACCCACACACATCTTAAAAACCCAATACTTCAGGAATGCAAATAACATGTTAGCTTACATAACTTAGAACGAGAAAATTAAAGTCTGAAGCAGACATTTCTAACTACAACAATACAGGACACACACAGCCGGACAGTTTGTCATCAAATCATTTTTAAAACTTTTGAGTACATGATGTGAAAACGTCTTTGTTATTGCTGCTTATTTCGACTGAAACTCAATGTGTAGTAGTATGTGAAGAAGACGGAGCCTGATGTGATTACTGGAGGAAAACAAGGAGGAATTGATCCTTTCGGGGGTGTTAAGATATCCCAGGTACCTCCCTTCACATTGTGGAGGTCATTGATTTAAGGCATGAACATTAACTTTCTGAACTGATTGGAAGTGCATAAAACATAACAGGGAGTCCCTGTTTTGAAATCCTATCAAGAGTCTCTACTGAACCCTTCCTGAAGTCATCACTGCTCTACGCTGAATAGATCGGGAAAAGCAAAGATGCAGCTGTGATTTAATTCGGCAAACTTTTAGAAAACATGCAGTTTCTAACTGTGCGTCGGGGCGCTGGACCTGCTGCGGGCTTCCCCACGTGATACATGACATTAACAGTTGGGTGGTTCTGGGAGCGCAAGGCTGTATTCAGACCACATCAGGGATTGTGTCGATTAGCGCAAGGTTACGTGGGCGTGTTTATTTGGGCTTAGAACATAACGGCTGTTAAACAATCAGAAAATAACATTTTATTTCCCTGATTCGCCAGCTTTCTCGTTACCACTGCTCCCTCTCTTCATTCACGGTCTATCTTGCTGGACCAACGCTGCGCGCTCTTTCGCCATCTCTGAAAACAGACGGACACAAACTAGGAAGCTTCTTGGTATCACTTTTTTGTAGAATCGACTGTGAGCCAGACGCAGTCATCGAAGCTGGATACAATATAAAATAAACCAAGTGTGCGTATCATGGTTTGGTTCATGAACTCCGCCTGGATAGCACCCGGTCTCGGATATTTTTTCAGGCTGACTGTGGAGCAGTCTGATGGCCGGCTTTCGTGATTGGCCACCACCGTGTGACATCGCATCGCATTTCTCAAAAAGTTCCACCGTTTCAGCTTTTCGCTGCAGGGTCCCTGCCACATTAGCCTGAGCGCACTAGCCGCACTATCCACATTAAACTGCACATTTTCACTGCAACGCCCGATGTGGTCTGAATTACAGCCTTGATCTACAGGCATCTGGTGAACTTATCTCACTTGAACCCTTGACTGAAAAAGCTGAAAGAAAAACAAACCACACACCGTCTTCAAGCATTTCCTAAACCTGTAAAAACCTATTATCAACTTACACAATACCCATGAAATGCATCTAAAACGGTTACACTCATACACGTTTGCATCGAAAACAATGATTTAAGACTTTGCTCTGCTCTGAACACCTGAGACTATGGCTAACTCGCCTAGCTAACTAATAGAGAACAACATATTCAGTATTAGTTTTTACTTGCTAGCATGACTGCAGCAGACTATTACCACCTGGTTTCCGGCACACCGACGAAACATGTCTTGACCTTTTCGGATCTGCTTATTTTTCCTTCAAAAACCACATTATGTCACGCTGTGGGGTCTCTACCTTTGTCCCCTCGACTCTCTAAATGGCTTCTCTCCAGACGACCAAAGGAGAAGTGTCTTTTGAAGAAAAATAATGAATATTCAAAATGCCATGGTAACCCTTTGTTACCATTTATTTGAAGACACATGAGGGTCAAGCTCCCCAAAAGCATCTTAGTTCCTGTTTGTGTTCATTTTGCACATGAATGTGAACAGCCCTGTAAAAGACAAGCGCCACAAAGACAGCCCATCTTTCATTTTTCAGTGGGGTTGAATGGCAATTAAAAATGGACCTTTAGGCAGTCATTATAAACTCTCATTAATCCTCTGTGGGAGACGGTGGCATTGATACCTTGAATGTCACTGTCAAGACACAAGAGACGTTACAGAAACCAGTCTGAGGATTCCAGTGTTTGACAAAAGTAATTATTGATGGAGAAGCCTTTATGTTTGTGCTTATAATGACTTCTGTCGTGGTGGGAAAAAAAAATATTTAGAGAGTCTGAAACTGCAACATAACTCCAAGATGCTTTTGGACAGCTCAGCACTGAATCTACATCTCTCATGAAGCTGGTTTCATTGAAACAGCTTCACCCTTCAGCTGTCGGATGCAAACTTTTCAGTAGGGATAGTCTGGATTGTTTGAAATGGGGCTGAATGAGGTAATTAGTCAGTGTATTACCAACAGTAGGTGGTGATATAGGAAGCTAAGTGATGTATTGCTGTGGACAGGCTCAGCAGCAAAACATATTTTAGCCACCTGAAAAAGTATTCCTCAGGGGAAAAAAGCAGGATCAGTTTAGGTGTACGCTATATTTACAATATTTTCACGACATTCCCTGGCAATCAAACAGCCTTTTCTGATGAGAAATTGCCATTTGATAAGCTAAAAATGGCTCTCTCCCAAGCCACCAGGCTCCATTGGCAAAATCAGTAATTTTACCTTGCAGAACACTGCTGCCTCAAACAGTTACTTTGCTCATTTGTGTTATTGTGTGACTTTAGTGAATCCAAGCTAACCCTTTAAAACACTTAAGTCACACAATAACGCACACACAAACTAACTGATTGAGGCAGCGGAAGATCAGCAACTCCTGTTTTCTGCAAGGTAAAATGACAAATTTTGCCGATGGAGTTTGGTTGGTTTGGAGAGTGTGATACTTGGCTTATACAACAACGGTTTCCTGTTGGAAAAGGGTGTCTAATGGCAAGGCAAGACAGTAAAAATATTCTAAAGATAGCGTACACTTAAACTCATATTGATATTTTTTAGGCTACCCGCCATCTACTGCAGGTAATACAGTGTCTACATACAAGTACTTCATACAAACCTGCTTCAAAAAATCCAAAGTATCCCTTTATGTCTTGAGCCATCTAAGAAACCAGCCTTATGAGTTGTAGCATGGAAGCGAAATCGGCGTTAAGGAAACCAGCCCTATGAGTCCAAACTCCACACACAAACACCTGCACAATCCACTCAGATAAAACATTATCAATAACAACACACACCTCACTTGGTACAAAATATCAAAATAACATTCATATAAATAATTTAAATAGCTATACTAAAGCTAAGGCTTGGTCTAAAATGTTTCAATGGCCAAAGAGAAGTGCTAATAATCATGTGCTGTACAATTTGGGGGGCTTTTTGAGATGTTGTAGCCGGGGTCATATTTTGGGGATTACAGGCAATTAAAATGCAGAATTTTCCCGGGAACCACAACATTATGTCTGTCCACAAAATGTCGATTTCCAGCCCCTCCTTTAGAAACCCCGAGGAACAGAGGGACAAAACATAGACGCCCGCACGCTCCACCTCACCTTCTCCATCTAACTGTCCCCCAGAACTTGTGACAGGTCACCGAAATCACAGTCAAACAGTTCGCTGATGCCTTCATGGTCCTCCAGTCCAAAGTGGTAGTCGTGACTGTGAGGGGGGGACAGGTTGATGAAACCGTCCAGCGGGAGGGAGAGGCCCTCTCCGTTCAGGAAGTCCGAGGTGGAGAGGGGGGAGAGGTCAAAATCGGGCATGTCTCCGAGGCTGGCAAACGGGTCGCCTCCCAGGAGGGATTCTGATGTGGAAAGTTAAACGTGAAAGACACAGATCAGTGACAGTCTTTACTGGATTTTCAACAAGTGCAATCCAAACGCACAAATATCATCAGAAATTATATGATCCATTTTGTGTTTGTGACAATATATTCCTGTACAGTTTTTAATTGTTTATTATTCGTAACATGGTAACTTGCTGTATAACCTGATTAAAATTAGCAGCTGATAACAGAATCTGATACAAATTGTTTAGTTAATTTTAGGTACTTCAAATTAAAGAGTGGACCTAAACCTGCCAGTCATCTGCTCTGATAAATTCTGACCGGGCTGCATAGTTTGCATTAGTGGTTACTGGTTCAGTGTTGGTTTCATTTTGTAGTAGTTAGCATAGTCAACCCAAATTTTTCACAGAAAGGCATTGAAGTTAATGCAGTTTTATAAAAGTGATGTTAATTTCATTACCTACCCACTTTTATAGGCCGGTCAAAATCATATTTAAGATATTTTAATACATTTTAAGGGCGTAAATATATTAGATTTTTGACTTTCTAGGGACCTGCAGAAACCCTGTATTTAGGTGTCAATTACAAAGTCCAGGCAAGGATGATGATGTATATTTAATAATTGTAAATTAATTATAGTAAACTTTAACTTTCTCCAAATTGTCTGTGACACTCTCATATAAATAAACACTGTTTTATTTCTCTCATGCTGCTTGATGCTACTGGAAGCAAAAAGCTGAACATAAGGACACTGAGCTGGCATGAAACTGAGACAGAGTTTTATGAGGGGAAACCCATTTTTAATCAGAGGGACACATTTTTAGCACAACCACAAAGTGATCTCTGGGAGTAACGCCACAGCAACTCCGTCTCACTGAATATTAAATTATACAGCGATGGATCATCTTTAAATATTCACACTATAACATAAATGAACACATCAAATTGGATAGATATGATAAAATAATTTAAAAGGACCAGTCTGTCGTATTTACTGGCATTTAGCAGCGAGGTGTAGCTTGCAAGCATTACCGCTCATAACTCACCCTCCCCTTCCAAGTGTGTAGGAGAGGGTGACAACAAAACTTGTGTGTTTATTACTTTCTGCTTTTTAACTGGACCACAACAGCAGTGCAGGCCTATAAAAAGGTGTCCATGACTAGCTGAATGATGAAGTTTACCGTTTGGTCAATAGCCGGCTCAGTGTTGGGAGTTTCCCCATTAGCTGTTGCTCTTTCAAAGTGAAACTGTGTCTTATTATGTCATCGGCAGGGGACAGGGGAGACACGGGGCTTCAGAATAAAGAAAGCAGCGAGGGAAACTACAGTAAATTTCATTTGACTACATCTGCCGGATGTTAGAGTGTTTTTTCACGCTTGCTTTGGCAAAGTAAACATCTGTTTCCCATGCCAGCTAAGCACCTTTGTCTTGAAAAGAGAGAGAACCAAAAAACATACCGCCCTTCTCCTGATTTTCTCATGTCTGTGACATATTCTGCAGATACAGACATGTGAAACTGTAGTAAATACTGTGATGCTGCTGATTATAATGTCGACGTGACCCTCAGTTTGTTTTCGAGCTCTGTTTTCACGCATCATGCGGAAAAAGGCGACACGCTGCATCTATAGATACGCACGCTTGGTTTCATGCACACCAGAAGTGAAGACGCAGACGGGGCTGGAAAGGCTAGTCAGAAATTTTGGACAGCCCACCAGAACTCGTCCTGGCATGCCAAACAACTAGTACACCAGTAGTTACAACAATAAACAGTAAACAGAACAAACATTTTAACAAAATGCTTATAGTAAGGACATACTAAGGATAGTATAGGAGTGAACTCAGAGATTAAAGGCATAATCTGCAACATTTTCCTGAAAACCATGTATAGACTCATAAGCATAATTCCTTTCAATCATCAGTTATGACCCGCTGTACCTGCAGAGACCAACCCTGCCTGTATTGCTCATTATGTCGTTGTGATCAGGATGCTTTACCAACCCAAAACATTGACAACAATGAACTGTCCTTCTAGTGTGTTTGTAAACACCTCAGACAAATCTCACAGGTTACACCTTTAAACAGATTAATCGAGTAATCAATTAATTGCCAACTATTTTCATATTAGATTAATTGGTTTGAGTTTTTTTCTCAGAAAAAAAAAGTCTGATTTCAGCTTCTCATATAATATATATATAATAGGAATATCTTCTGGTTTCTTTAATTCTCTATGACAGCAAACTGAATGTCTTGAGGACATAATGTGACACTTGAGGTTGTCACTTCGGCCTTTGGGAAACACTGATCGGGTATTTTTTAACAATTTTCTGACATTTTATGGACCAAACAACTAATCAAGAAAATAATCGACAGATGATCCATTAGTTGCAGCCCTAAAATAGATCAAATAACAATCGCATTTACACGTTTAAAATATGTTCTCTTTCAAATCAAACATCCCAAGATAAGAGTGGAAAGTGATGTTCTTGCAGCTGCTTTTATAACCTTTTTTTTTTTTTTTTTTTTTTTTTATTTAAAAAAATATATTTAC
>JAJHUR010136369.1:0-16810 GCA_027495735.1 Lutjanus campechanus | reverse complement strand
TCAGCTTCTCAAATAGGAATATCTTCTGGTTTCTTTAGTTCTCTATGACAGCAAACTGAATGTCTTGAGGACATAATGTGACACTTGAGGTTGTCACTTCGGCCTTTGGGAAACACTGATCGGGTATTTTTTTTAACAATTTTCTGACATTTTATGGACCAAACAACTAATCAAGAAAAATAATCGACAGATGATCCATTAGTTGCAGCCCTAAAATAGATCAAATAACAATCGCATTTACACATTTAAAATATGTTCTCTTTCAAATCAAACATCCTAAGATAAGAGTGGAAAGTGATGTTCTTGCAGCTGCTTTTATAACCTTTTTTTTTTTTTTTTTTTTTTTTTAACTCAAACAAGCTGAAGCTTAACCGTGTCATCTGATCTGCTTCTTCAGAACAAATATTACTGGGGAAACTACAAGTAAGCATTTAATAACCCAGGAATTCACATTACAGACACTACCACTGACTAGCCATGTAACAAAATGGCCATGCACAGTCCACAGGCCATGTAATTGGTTTCGAGCTCGTCTTGTAGTATGATGAAATGTTACCATTTGACTCGGGGCTGCACTGATCACATTACTGCAGAGGAAATGACTGCAGTTACTTTAACTCTTTCATGTTTTCAGCGTACTGAGCTGCATTTTGGCAAACCTATGAATGTTTGGAACACGCCGATACACGTAGCAAAACAGGAGTGGATGATGCAGCACGAGTTAAGAAGTCGCTATTCATATTTTCTAACTGACATGAATTCAAGTTGCCTCTGTTCTACAGCAAGAACAACAGCTTCTTATTGCTGCCTTTCATGACTTTGGGATCGATGAAATTGAACATTTTTAATTGATGGATTGATGGATGTCAACACCCACCTGTGTCACCACCTAACACCAGCGATGATGGGTCCTGCTGGGAGGCTGCCGTCACCGTGGATGACGTGGACGCTGGCGATGATAAACCCACTTCCAGGGGAGCTGTGGACGTTCTGGCTTGCGATTGGTCTGTGGGTTGCGCGGGTTGCGTGGGAGGCAGGGCCGGGGCCGGGGAGGGAGCGGCGTTGGGTTTCGAGGGGCTGCCGTCCGTCACGGGGCTACAGACGCCGGAGCTGTCTTCTGGGCAGAGGAAGACGTCGATCGGACCCCGCGTGCTCTTCAGCGACACCTGGTAACCCTGCAGCGACGTAGGCAATATGTGAAAACCTCTCAACCACACACGCACACAAAAAAACATGCTCACAAAACTAGAGCTCGTTCGAGGCCCGTACCTTGCAGGGTTCTGACACTTGCATCTGGGTCTCCGGTGGAGCTCTGATCACCATGACCAGCTGGTCTGGAGAATCAAAGGATTTCTTTAAGTCCTGGCAGCGCACATAACCCAACGTGACGAACACAACGGTTAAGGAATAAAATACAGCTCTCATACTAAGATCGATGGAGCCTGAGACTGCAACACTGTCCTGAAAGTGCTTTGCTGTCTGTTACAGCTGGGCAATATATTAATATCATAGCAATATCATGATTTGAGACTGGTCTCAAACTTTGGATATCGTGAGTGTGGTCTTTTTCTTGTTTTAAAGGCTGCATTACAATAAAGTGATGTTATTTTCTGAACTTACCAGACTGTTCTAGCTGTTCCATTATTTGCCTTTACTCATTTAGTCATTTTATCAACTTTACTAATGATTTTTTAAATCAAAAAATCAATTTGTGAAAGCAGTAATTATTAATTAATGGCAGAAACACGGCAGCCTTCTTCTGCTCGCTACTGAGCAGTTACCAGTCTACCAGGACTGATGCACTTCACCATCTTTTGTTCGTAATCGTAGCGTCTGGTCCCATCTCGTCTACAAATGACTGTAACAGCTACATGGTCTGTCTGACGGTCACATTTTGCACATTTATCAGAGGATCTAGCCTGGCGCCGCCGCAAACCTCTCTGTTTATTTTAGATTTCAAAGGGAAGCTGTCAACACGCACAGGCCCAAACACCCCTGGATGCAACTGGATAGATTTACAACCAATCAGAGCAATGGACATGTGACACAGTGCTGCTTGGCGGATATTCAACCATGACTCAAAATGGCGGCTGCCTGGTTCTAATCTTTCTCACGTTACAGCTAAACAGAATTTTTGGTGGCAAACTGGCGACGCAGTAACAGATTCTTGATTCATATTAGATCAGCGCTGCTTTGTCTGACAGATCGATCTGAGTTTTGGAAGCCTTGAAGATGGGCAGGACGGGCCTGCTGACTGGACCCAACTGGATGGACATGTCTGACGTGCAACACTCTTCTGTCAACCATCGTATAGAACCCGCCACAAATTCAATAAGCAATCGTAACTGGGCCAACTGGATCCAAGGCTGGTGGAATTCTGTCTGAATGGAAGAGGGCCAGACGTACCTGCCAGAGCAACTGAAAATGATTTGTCTGGATCCCAGGCTGCAGAGAATCCATATTTTATTTTAATTTTACATTTGTTTATTCAGGGGACACTTGCCGAGCAGGACAGTTTGGGGGAGCAGTTGTCCCGTCAAAAGGATATTTCTTGTTCTGTGGGTCTTCTGTGAGCAGTCGGAGCTGTAGGTTGCATTTAGAAATGAGTTCATCCAGCTGCTCCTCAGCCTCAGTGAGGTCACATACCTCCCTCTGCAGCTCCTTATGGCGGGAAACCAACGCCGTGTCAACTCGATTACCGCTGCAAGAGAAGACAGGACAGCAACATTAAAAAAAAAAAGTTATTCCATCTATTGTATTTGGGTTTATTATGTTTTAGTGTTGCATTATTTTTTAGGTTTCATATGCCAATTTCATGCAGGGACTTATACTTACAGCCACTGGATGTTGTTCTTGGACTTCTTGGAGATGAGCTGGATTCCCTCCAGGACGTTGGTTATGTCGTAGATTCGTCTCTTCTGGACGTCCAGGACCTGCGAGGCCCAGTTCAGATCCACCACGCCGTCAGCCGACTGGGACAGCAGGTTCAGGAAGCGCTTGGTGGTCAGGTTCAAGGAGGTGTCATAGCGTGACTTTTCCGTCGTGGTTCGAGGAACTGGAAAGAAAGAGAAAGGGGACACACGCGGGTTTAAATATTATGCTTCAAAGCATGGGGAGCTTCTTTGCTCGTGAAAACTATCGACCCAAACTGAATCTCTTATTGGCCTCCAGAGCAAACTGATGCCGCGGTGAAAAAGAGCACCCCCTCATGTCTCCTACCTGTCCGGGAAAGAATAAATATCTTTCCTCTTATTGACTTAAATAAGACACAAATAAAGCATGTCATAAAAGCAACTGGTAGGCACTCTGAATATTTTTTTTTAAGATGTGTTCTTAGCCGAGGACAAAAAAAAGGAAGAATTCTTTGGATATTGGAGGATAATGATTATTAGAAGTCACATTTAAATCAAACTTTACTTTCCAACTGGCTGGTTTATGTTCCACGTTATATTGAGCAGCTTTAAAAACAAATGCATGCAGTCATTTGCACATTTATTTTTGCACAGTAGTCCATCCTATTAAATTCCATAATAGTTATATTCTAGAAAACAGTAGCTCTTTACTGCAAATTTATACAAACATATTTAAACAATCCACTTCTCTCTCTAACCAGCGCGTCCTCAGTTTAAACACTTATGTGTTCCTTCCCTATGAAATGTCCTGTGCTAACGTCCTGTTTTGAAGGAGGTCAAATTACACGAACTTGAAGCTCATTTACTCGTGATTTATTACAGATGCACTAGTTTGGTTTTGGGGTGGAGCTGTAATGTCATTTTTAGTTGTTTTTTTTTTATTATAGGACAAATTGTGACAAATATGAGATCTGATATGAGCTACTGTTTGTGACTTTAATTAAACATCTTATTGTTGTATCAGTTTTTTTAGTAGAGGTTTTTTGTTTTTTTTTGGTTTTTTTACATTTTGGACTTTGCTGAAAAACAAGTTTGTCTACTGATTCGATGCAAGGCAAGAGTTCCCTTGTGATTACTGTCAGTTAAACTCAAATTTATTTTGTGGAAGCATGTTAGTTTTTCTCCATCTTTCCAGAATATACGCTCCTCCTTTTATGAACAATTGAAAACCCATTAAAACACCTTTTCAGTACAAAACATCAGGTCTTGGTTTAGTAAATCAGGAGGCACAAATACAAAATTCTTTATTTTACACAAATACTACGTAAAGCTGGTGATTTCAGTGATTTCAACTGAAGGAAACGGAATGCAAAAATTCTGAGGAATATTTTTTTTTTAATGTTCCTGAATCCCACCTGCTTTTAATCAATTTCACATAATTCATAACAACTTTTCAGTTCTACTTACAGGGGACAATTTGGGAGGCAGGATCAGCTCAACGATTACTTTCATTATCAATTGATCTGCCGATTATTTTCATGATTAATCATTAAGTCAATGAAATGTCAAAATATTGTGAAAAAAAAAAAAGCTTAAGAAGCTGGAAACAGCAAATATCTGACATTTTTGCTGACTCAAACAACTAATTGGTTATCAAAATAGTTGACAACTAATTCTACTCTCTACTGGTTCTACTTGGTTTGGTAAATCAGGAGGCACAAATACAAAATTCTTGATTTGATACAAACACTACGTAAAGCTGGTGATTTCAGCTAAATGGAGGTTCTGAGCAGTATCTTTAAAAATGTTCCTGAATCCCACCTGCTTCTAAACAATTTCACATAATTCACAACAACTTTTCAGTTTGAATTTCAAAGGAGAATTTAATTTATTAGATACAATGTTTATGTCACTTTTTCATGATGATTTTCATGGTTAATTACTTAGTCTATAAAATACCCAAAACTATTTTTAAAAAAATGCTCATCACAGTTTCTCAGAGCCCAAAGCGACGTCCAATCAACAACCCAACAGTCTGTTTACTTTGACTTTTATTTACTATTAAAAAAAAGACAAAGAAAAGCAGCAAATCCATTAATTTAAGAAGCTGTAAACAGCAAAAGTTTGACACTTCTGCTTAAAAAATTACTGAAATGATTTATCAGTGAATTTGAAATTAATTATCAAAAAAAAAGGCAATTATTTTTCTTTCACTTGACTAATCAACTAATGGTTGCAGCTCTAATTCTATTCATACTGAGTGTTCTGCTCCAGTGTCTACTGAATACAAAAAAATCCCATGAACAACTCTAATATCTGCTTGAAGTTCTTAAAATCCATTTCTCTCAATACATTTAAAGTTTGCATTCCTTGTGAAAACATTACGTCCTGTATTTATCTCATTTTAAAAGACATGACATGAACGTGGAGTTTGTAAAACATGTCACCCTGTCGCTCTTTTACACTCATGTCTATTTCCTTTTTTGCTTAGTGAAGAATGACTCCTTATGTTACTTGTGTTTTGAGCAACAATTATTGACCAAGGTCAATGCAAGAGAGAAAACGACATAAATGAATTAATAAAAACTAACGCCCATCTCTTCCTGTATGCTTAGAAACTCCCTTTTGTCTTTTGACCAGTAGTTTTAAATGTTTCTGATACGAGGTCAGCCTGCTGAAGACAAAGACAGCTTGGCAGGCTGTTGTCTGCGCTGATAAAAGGACAGCTGTTTTTAGGAACAATGACGGCTGTAGCAAAGGTCACAGCATGTATGGACTGGACGGCTGATGCGCAGCTGACGTGTCGCCTGTGCAGTGAATTTTGGGTAACAGTGAAAAGAAATCAGCACAATAAGCTGTATGAATAAGTGTGTGTGTGTGTGTGTGTGTGTGTGTGTACCTCTAGGAGGGGCAGGCGTGGAGGGAGGTGCTTGGCCTATGGACGGTCGAGAAGTGCTGACATACTGATGGTCACTATCCAGGTCCAACTTCCTCTTTACCTGAAGAAATACAGATGGTTGTAGAAAAAATATATTGTCAAACTATCACAATTATTACCAAGTTACTACAAGTACACACTAATTACGTGTTAAGAAGAGGGACGGACAGAAAGAGAAGCCTCCTGCTTAATTAAAAGCAAAACAAAATGTCTTTAAGGGACAATCAAAAATATAGCGCCTATTTTTCCTCTTCCCTGTAGTGTTACTCATCCATCTAGGCCGTGTTGGTGTGGGCTGCCTTCTCTAGAATAATACTCGCCATGCTAGCTAGCTCAGTGGTGCTAACGTTACAGCTCAGCAGATGGCAGCGGCATTTAAGTTTACATCACCCGCCGTCACAAGCATGCGCCTCTCGTCCGTGAGTAGATGCACGCCTCCTTATGCGTAGTCATACGTCACAGATGTTTATACGTAGATGCCACACTGGTCTTTGAATCATACGTCAACGTTGCTGCCATTTTAGGCCAGTCAAGACTGGTCTGTAAACACGTGTAAACATGTAAACATCGGTGCTACAGTTTTCCTGGATTAAAAGCGCAATGATGTTTATTTATTGGCCACTTACAATTTTTTCTTTTCATATCAAAGTGTTCATGATCTACGTGAGGTAAGCTAGAAAAAAACCTTTTCTTACTCCATTTAGATCATAATCCCTCGAATATAACAAGATTCATTGAGAAATGTAACTTTAAAGTGTTTTTTTTTTAATCCAGAAAAATGGCAGCTCCGCTGGTTACATGTATTTATTCACAGGTCGGTCTTGACCGGACCAAGAAGGTGACAAAGTTGACATATTCCAACAACGAGTCGTTATGTCTATGGGAATGATTCAGTAGGAAGAAAATAGTTCCTACATGAAACCGCTCACTTCAAGGAATGTGGACTATCTTGCGTAACCAGGTCATGATTTCTGGAAAGAGACATGGCCGGCAAGATTTTCTAATATGTTTTATTAGGCACTTTGAGCACCGCAAAGTCGAGGGCCTTCTAGTACCATTATATTTAAGAGCAAACAGTCAAGTCTACAACTGATATCTCCGAAACTCTGCAGCTCACAACAAAACAGTCTAGATGGATGAATAGCACTTAAGTTAAGAGGAAAAATATTCATTTTTGATTTTAGGGTGAAATGTCCCCTTAACCCAGTGCTTCCCAAACCGTTTTCTTTAAAGGGCCACTTTTTCAAATGACTGAATAAACCGACAAACCCTGACTAAGTGATATATTTAACGGCTATTTCATATTATATTATATGTATAACAGTAACAGTACAGAACAACTGATAAACTGTGCAATTAACCCACATTGCGTACACAGTAACTGCAAGACATGTGTGTAAAATGAGCCATTTCAGCAAATTATTTAGGTTGTAAATACTGTATCAGAGATGTTTTCCTAATATTTTAAGCAACCTTTTAATTCTCTGTCTGTATTATGTTTTTTTCTTTTTTAAATTTCAATAATCATACACAGGTAACAGGCTTCTAATTTTCATTCACGAATTCAGTGTTTTCCTCCCCTGCCACTTGACAATTGTTGTATGAGCTCTTTGGTTGTTTTAACTGTTATTTTTCTAATGCGGGATGAGGCTGTTCAGCTTAGCGTGAAGGTTCTGTGATCAGACTAGAGCTTGTGTTCCTGTCTTCACTGGGCCCTTATCACCTGACATTTTTAAGTTTATATCTAAAAAAAAATAATATAAACTTAAAAAATAACTATTTTATTTAGTTTTCTTCACAGAAATGAATGAAATGCTGAGATCAAGGCCTACTGTTTAATATTTAAATACAAGTTTTCTACAGCCCTTAAATCAAGAAGGCCTCATGACCCCCAAAAAGCTTTGGCATCTCCTAAGAAGGGTTGCGACCCCCAGATTGGGGACCAGTGCTTTAAAGCAATGGGTGGATGGATTCATATTCTACTTTATGTAGGCAGATGCTCGTTCCTGTAAACATTTCAACATAACAGCAACTCCTCAGCTAACCACTTCCCTTATTGTGCTTTCACTTTCCCCCCGCCTCTCCTCACCGGAGGTCTTCCCAGAGCCGGTCGCCTCTTGTCCTGGACGCCCACATCAGCTGGGCCCTGTGGTGTGGCAAAGAGCAGGATCTCCCCCGTGCTGGAGGGGGCGGCTGTCGGGTGGAGTCCCTCATTGCTGGGGCTGGTGATGATCACTATCTGGTGGTCCTCGCCCAGGTCAATACTCCCAGAGTTCAGCAGAGTCTCAAAGTCAGCCAACAGATCCTCCGATGTCTGCCCTGTGATCAGAGTCTCTGACATGGCAGTGTGTCTCTGAGGGGCCCTTCACTGGACTTTGGAGACGCTTGGTTTTGCTTTGCTCAGTGAATTTAAGGAACAATTGTGAAGCCTTGTGAAAGTTTGCCTGCAGGTGTTTACAGGCAGCTTGAACATTTCTTTAAAAAGTTCCTCTTTCTCTGTTGACCACCTTATTATTCATAAACAAGATGCTAGAAATACATTATAACTGATCATAATTAAACATAAATGATAACCTAATGGAAGCTTAGTGCTGAAAACTATTTCAGGCTGATGATGAAACAGAAAGACAGGATGTTCTGCCAAACAGGAAATTTGGCAAATAAAATAATCTTGCAAAATGCATCCCAACAGTGATCAGAGGTTCGGCCGATGATATATTATCAAATACCGATCAGAGTCCGTTTCAGTAATAAACGCTGGAGGTTAGCGAGCTAGCAGTGGATCAGGCTAATCTTTTGTTTTCATCTCTCCTGTCAGTACAGTAGAGCCCGAGGCCTGGCCACACTGCCCTCAACACACACACAGCTACTGCTAACGAGCTAGCTTGTTGTGTCCTAACAACAAAGAATGACACAAGTTAGCAAACAACGCAATGTAGCCGACAAACTACCCATTTACGGGTATAAAACTAGATTATTTCTCCTTATAGCCACGACGGAGCTTAGTTAAATGGCTATTAAAACTTTATAGCAGCATTCCAGGAGTGAGCTATCGAAATAAAATATCTACAACACAAAAGGTATAACCATAACTCAAAAGCGTTTTTGAGAGAATTTATAATAAAGCGACAGGCAGTTTAGCAGAGTACACATAAATATCGTTCAATATGAAAATGTAGGGCAGATTAGCATGCTAGCTAACTTATTAGCCGCAATTCTTCAACCCCCTCGTTTTGTTGGGGCACGCAGGAAGCAGTCCGGCAAAACTGGAAATGTAAGGCAATAAAAGGGCGAAATACACACGCATCCTTCACAGCAGAAGCCGCTGGTCCTTTAGGTGGTCACACCGCCCGCCGTCCGCGTATAAAAGCGCCGTCCCGACCCCGTTATCGGCTGTTATTGTTGTTATTGTCCCAGCTGATCTACATCTAAACAACGATCTGGCGGTTTTCGCGCGAAATCTTTTTTGCCGCGAAACCGGCACGTGCGTCAATCCGACGGTTGCCATTGGTCGAGAAGCTTCACTTTCCGCAGGGCGGGACGCACGGCCTCTGATTGGTTCAAATGACAGTCTGTCATTTCACCGAGCGCAGAGTCATCGTTGCGGAGGTGCATTCAAGTTACACGGAAAAATACTCACTTGCATTACGTTCACTTTATTAGAGAGCGTTGCTTACATCATCATAAACTCTACCCCTAACTTAACCTTACCTCCATACGTTTTACTATGCAAATCATTTCCTCAAGAAATTTAAGGATGATATAAATATAAATTGTAACTTTTTTGCGCAGCTCAACCCGAAACCATGTTGTTTTGACATTGTCAGCATACTGAGGATTTGTGGAAAGATGTTTCCAAATTTTGTGCAAAGTTGAGACATGAAATTGTTGTATTTGGATTCTTTACGTTGTGACCAAAAAACGAGGAAAATAAATATGTCATAAATCTATTGATTTCTTTATACATACATGTTATTATACAAGTCAGCGGCTCCGTTTTATTGTCTCTTAAAATATTCTGAACTGCATGTAATATGCATGTAAATTATGCTTTTACAAATTGTGCCTTTAACCTTTTTTCTTTTTTTTTTACTTTGTTTACTTTTCATGTATTTGTTTCTCTCTCTCTCTCTCTCTCTCTCTCTCTCTCTCTCTCCTTAGGCTTATATGAATTTCGCATTATGCTTTTAATTGTAGCAATGTTTGACTTGTGCAATTTGTTAAATACACACAAAAAAAAATCCCATACGGTCTAAAATTGTTCGCTATCAAAACTATTTCAATGCTCTATTCAAAACCAAAACGTCTAACTACGTTAAATTGTATGTCACACGAGAATGTTTTATTTATAGCAGCCATAAGGTTTCGACGGCTTCCGGAAAAAATTATTATAGTATTTTCAGCCAGTACATATTTTTACCCACCGTAAATGTATTATGAACATTAATTAGTCAAATATTTGGCCCAACTTCTTTGTTTAATAAAGGTTTCGTCGGACTTTCTTATGAGTCGAAGGGAGCGTCCCTGAACAGGCAGCCCCTGCTAATCGAGCGCCTATCGCGCAACAGAAGAGCTACAAGATGGCGCAGGCAATATTTGAAGTGCTTGAAGGTAGGTATAATATGTCAATAACCGCGTAATTACAACTAGAATAAAACGTGAATGTGTGTTTTAAACAACGTCAATATAGCAGGACCATTTCAATGTGCGGGGAACTCGATGAAAACGGTGTAAATGCGTCTATTTGTGCCATAACAAGCAAAACATCCCATAGAGGAGAGAGTGACTGTGACTGTAAACAAACTAACAGATTGATTACTGTTCAGATCTTATGGACACCTTATGACTGTGAGCCGTTCCTATGGTATTGAAGGCAGGCAATAAATGATGTAGGCCCTCCTCTTCCTGGTCATACTACATGATACATTTTTGAAGCAGGCCCTTTTGATGGAGACACATTGTATTGCTGCTGTAGTACTATAAGTGGATTTACAGCGACCTTATTCTTTGTCTATTTTATTCTTCTCAGATATTAATCATTATTATTCGTGTATATTCATCCTAAAATGTATTATAAGATTTTTATAAAGTAAGTAGAGCTGAAGCGGCTGGAGAAACCCCTGTATAATGCTGCTAATCCTGAATGCATGCATGCACCTTTTTTTTTAAATTTTACATCTGAAGGTATGACAGACTGTAATTCACAGCCCTTGTGAGCCCCTGTTGAAATGTGTTTTAGCAAGACACAGGATCCCTTTATCTCAGTTTATTACCTAGACCCCATCAAGAGACTGACAAACTAAATTTATTAAGAATGTAACAGTACCAAAAACTCAAGGCATGATAACACCACATTAAAAAAAAGTCCACAATGTGATGTTACAATGTTAAAAAAAAACGCTGGCTTGGAAAAATGCCCTTTATGAAATAATAAATCTGATGTGTACAGCATTTTTTGTTTGTATGAAATCTTCATTTTAATTTAAAGTGCTTCTGCTACTTAAAATAATCTTAAAATAATTAACCATGTAACATCGTGGTAGATATCACCACTGTCTGCTACAGTATAGTATTCAATATATTGTTACATTCCTAACATTTCTATATGCACATCTCAGTGAAACAGTCGTTGAGCGCCCAGAGCACAGTGGAGTTTTGCAGCATGTGACTGATTACATTCTCCACCCTCCTTCTCTTCTTACTCTTCAGGCATGGACAACCAGACAGTGTTGGCGGTCCAGTCTCTGCTGGACGGCCAAGGCGGAGTTCCTGACCCGAACAACCAGAACGTCTCTGGGACGTCCACCATCCAGTCTATGGGTATGTACATCATATATCAGCTGGAGACAAAATTAAGTTAAAACTGAAGTAAATTGAAGAACAGGAAAACAAGGAAAATATTACAATACGAATATATGGAAATAGAGGGAGGGGAATGCAGAGGCAGCATCACATGATGTCAATCAATTAATCAATCAATCAAACTCTATTTACATAACACTTTTCATACCAACAGAATGCAACACAAAGTGCTTGCATGTCATCTAGCCAACATAAATAAAGACAAAGAATGAAATGTGTAATAAGACTACATCATGTAATGTCAATATAAATAAGTACAATAAAAGAATGAAATGATTAAAATTGTTTAAAAAGACGGCAACACATAAAAGCAAGTCTATAAAAATGGGTTTTAAGAAGTGGTTTAAAAGATGTTACTGATATGTATCTATATGGAAATGGAATCTGTTAATCTTTCTCTCCATCGTGGCCTCAAACCTCCATGTTTGTCCTTCCTGCAGACGACGAGGACGTGTTCCTATGTGGGAAGTGTAAGAAACAGTTCAATTCTCTGCAGGCCTTCATGACACACAAGAGGGAGCAGTGTCAGTCGAGCGCGCCCTCCCTCTCCACAGTGTCCCTGGCCTCCACCAACGCCTACACACCCGTCCCGTCCATCAGCTCCGGACCACAGACTCCCGCCAACAGACAGGTGAGGAGAGGGAGGGATTCATTCGTATGAGGGTGATTGATTGAAGTATTTGATCAATACCAATTTAAAAGTGGATCAGTTATTTTGTTAATATGTCTGTGACATATATAAACTGCAGAAAACACTTTTTTTCCGCAATCATGCATACTCTCTCACTTGTGTGTGTCTTTTTCTGAACAAAGACCGCAAACACACCTCATACGTTTGTGCATTAATCTCCACTTATGCATCAGGTGTCCACCTACATCACAGTCCCTCCCTCCCCTCTGACACACACTCTGGTCCAAGGCAACGTGCTGGTCAGCGACGATGTTCTCATGTCGGCTATTTCAGCCTTCACCTCCATCGATCAGCCCATGGCCACCATGCAGACGCCGATACAGGTAACACAGCAAGACATTACGCAGTACACTTTTGTGTGTCCTATACCTATAAAAATCACATTTTTGCCAGGAACGTCCATGTCCTTGGCTAGATATTCCTGTTTGTAGTGGCTCAGTTTTAAAGTTAATGGAGATACTGGTATTGTATGAAACTAGGAGACTGGAATCCACTGGTACCACTCATGTCATGCTACCTCATAACTGTCTAAAGTTAGGCTATTGCCCAAAAGTCTCCCCTTTATAGACACGTCCGGTTTATGTTAAGCCCATGCAGTTTTGAGCAAAAAACATGCTGTTTTTGTGTGTATTATAAATGTGTTATTTTTTTAATCTCTTTTGTTTCAATATTTCTGCATGCTGGAGTCCCTAAACAGTATTGGAATTGCATAAAATTAAGTGTGCCTGGAAAGCTGAGACTCTTGTTGATTCGGTGAGCCCAGAGGCATTTATATATGATGATGTTAGTCCCTATAGCAGCCACTGTATTGTATAGTGAAACTTCACCACCACAAACTAGATGCTGAGGCCTTCAGAGGATGGATGGCTTCCCTAAGTATAGTGACGATAAGCTGGTTTCTGAGTAATCCCTAGAGCAGAAGTTCTCGCTTTTCAGTTACCGAAAAATGCAATTCTTACAGAGATCTCCAAAATGTAAAAAGTTTTTGATACCGCTAATCACAGCATTAATTTTTCTGTGGTGTTCCTCAAGGTGTTGGTGGCTTCATGTTGTATTTTTTGGGGGGATTTTTGACCGTTTCTATCAGTCCAAAAACCGCTGCAACAACTTACTAGACACGATAAAGCATGGGGCTGGCTATCATACATGCATCAGTCATAATGTTCTAAGCCCTTGTACAAAATTTGAATAGGCGCCTAAAGAAAACACAATGTTAATTGAAAAAGTGCTGAGCTTAATGTTCAGTTTTCCAGCTTTCAGATGATGCAAACCACTTCTATGTCGCATATACTGTTGACCTAGTATTTCCCCCTAATGATCCCCTGTCTGCTCATAAAAACGATAAAAATGGGTCTATGGTAGGTTTGGGGAAGTGGAAGACGTTAAAGTCACCAAAATCAGCCAAAATATAAATGATTCATGACAGATTTAGGACAGCTGGTATCCATTTTGAGCATATAATTTTTAAAAAAAAATCAATTTTTAAATTTTTGTTTGTTGTTTGCAGAGTAACTTGAGCATGCACACAGCTGGTGTATCTTACCTGCAGCACCATCACCACCACCATCATCATCATCACCATCACCAGCAGCAGCAGCAGCAGTCGTCCCACCCCCTGCCCTCCGGCCAGGCACCGGCCCACCCGCTGCCGGCTGCACAGCCCGCCCAGCAGCCGCTCTCTTCACAGGTCCCAGCGAGCCACAGCAACTCAGTGGTCCAGGTGTACAGCACGCTGCCCCACATGGCCGGGGCCGGTGGCGCAGAGATCCACACTCTGGGTCTGCAGCCTTTTCATCCTGTGCAAGTGAGTCAAGCGCACACAAGTAAAAAAAAATGGAACAACAATTCCGCCGATGATGGCTGAAAGAAGAACATAAAAAAAAACTCAGATGCAGTTTAAGATAAAGTGCTGAGTCTGTGTGTCTCCCTCAGGTGCCGAGTCAGTGTGTGGAGAGCCAGTCATTCACCACCCCTCCTGTCTACAGCCCCGGGAAGCAGGGCACCAAAACAAAGATCTGCAGCATCACCACCAACCTGACAGAGCTGGGCGACTTTGAAAAGGTCATCATCCCGAAACGACCGAGGAGCAGCAAAAAAAGCCCAGACGGAGCCACAGGTATGTGAGCAAAAAGATCAAACCGTGCAAGTTTTTAATTACATGATGAAACTGCATAAATATGATACAATGAACATGGAATATGAAATGTTTTCAATCACTGATTTTCCTCTCCTCAGCAGAGCAGCTGAAAGGAAAAGGTCCAAAGCTGAAATGTAATTTCTGTGACAAAATCTTCTCGAAAAACTTTGACCTTCAGCAGCACATCAGAAGGTGAGTTTCCTTCCAGTGTGGCAGGCTGTACTCATCTAAAAATGGACTTTAATTCAACTACCTGAAACCTGTGACTTCAAACTTTTTTCTTCCTGCAGTCACACAGGAGAGAAACCGTTTCAGTGCATCGTCTGTGGCCGAGCCTTCGCCCAAAAGTCCAATGTGAAGAAACACATGCAGACACACAAGGTAAAAAAGTTAGTGAAAATGCTGTCTGACATAAATCTATGTTTGTTTTTCAAAGGTCTGTATTCTCCTAAAAATATCTATATGCAGTTACAATAACGATGGCAGATTTACCTTGCAGAATTTACAGTAAGTTTTGAAACAGTGGGTGGACAAAAGCAGGCTTCTAATAGACCTAGACGGCGGCCATATTGAAATGAAATCGTAGAGGAAACACAGGTGTTACCAGTGACACTCATTAAGGTCCCATTCCATTTAGTGTAGCAGAGTCTTTCCAGCGAACATGCACAGTAGCAGGATCCTAACTCTGTTTGACCTGAATAGAACAGAACCTTAATTACTATCACTGGTAAGATCTGTGTTTACACTATTATTTCATATCAATACGGACTCAGTGAAATAGGCAATGACACCTGTCACCCTCAGATTTGACCAGGCATAGCTAGTTAGCTAATTCAGCTAACATTAGCTCTATGAGTTACCTTAAAACACAGTCTGTGACTGACTTTAATGTTTCAACCTTATATGTTTTAAAAGGAGAACCATGTTAAAGGGTCTTGATGACTACATACATGACATCATGCGAAAAGACTGAGGCTGAAGCTGCGTGTCTCAGGCAACAAGTCAACATTCATGTAGAGGACATGGCAATAAAGAAACAGCAAGTCGAAGAAAAGGTAGTTAGGATGAGGACTAAACACTGTGTTTAGTGAATATGACACTTTGGCTGCGTTTTCTGGAGGGTAAACTTCCCCAGAACATATAAGGAGTGCCTACCTTACCATACACTCTGATATAGTGGCATCCAGGACCGGCCTTCTCACAGTGAAACTGGAGAATGGAGATTTTCTTGTCACAAAATGTGCAATGCTCCCTGACTTTGAAAATAACACTGGGTTACTACTGTAGGTGCTAAGCTAATTAGCCTCACAAGCTAACATTTTCAGCTCACGTTTGAGTACACAAACAATGTTTAATCCATTCCTTACACTTTTGCTTTTGTATTTTGGTTTTGGAAATGCTAAAAAAATAATGGAGATCGCTTTCCAAACTGTATGTAAACTTTGTCGTACAGCCCCGCTGACAGACAGACCTGCCATGCTTAGTTCTGGTTGCTAAGCTGTGATTGGACAATCACTGTTTGGGGGAAGGGCTTAGTGAACGGTCAATGGATTACTGTTTATTGAACTTAACCGTTTTGAAATACTCAGTGAATCTTTAGTTTAATGTTGTGAGTTGCACAGCAATTTCAAATAGACCCTTTTCTCAACAGCACTTCCTTTCATTATTACCACAACGCAACATACTGCCACAATCAGAGTAACAACGGCGTCTTTATCTTAAAGGTGTGGCCTATGGGTGTGGCCAGCACGGTTTCAAGATTACCAATCACGGTAAAGGTGGTGCCAGTTTCATCCAATGGGGAGGAGGGGGGCGGGGAGCAGCAGCAGCAGCAGGGTGAAGCAGAGGAGGAGGGGTCACAGCAGCAGAACAGTCAAACACAAGCAGAAGAGGAGGCAGTTCAAACAGGTAACATCTGTTTAATACACCATAATAATACATCCAAGTATTCATACAGTGATGTGAAATGATATTGTTGACATTCTGGATTAAAGTAAATGCTGATCCAGCATCAGATTTACAGCTCCAGCCTTTCTCAGCAAGTACGGTGCTTGATTACAGAAGCTCCGGGGGAGCTGGAGGAGAGGGCGACGGAGGCTCAGGCCGATCCGGAGCGCGGCCGAGGGGAGGCCATGCAGAACGGGCATCCTCAGGTCCAGATGCAGTCCAGCCAGAGCCAACAGTGCCAAGCTCAGACCAAGCAGATCGTCGTGATTGACAGCTCCTACCAGTGCCAGTTCTGCTCCAGCAAGTTCAAGACCTACTTCCAGCTCAAGTCCCACCTGACCCAGCACAAGGGGGAGCAGGTGAGTACAGCGGGAGGGGTATGT
>JAJHUR010136368.1:0-18021 GCA_027495735.1 Lutjanus campechanus | reverse complement strand
TTAAGTTGAAATACTTAGCCACAGTGTCCTCCTTTGAAATTTCTATTCCAAGCCATTTTTGCATACCAGTTTCATGTTAATTAGTTAAATTTAACGCAGAATATTCGCTGACTGATTTTGTGTGTGTTTATGAATCATAAGAAATCAGGAGTAGATATTTATAACAGTTAAACTGACAATATGTTAATGAAGTCTGGCAGGCAGTGAGACACGCAGTCACTGAACTCCAAACTACAGTGTGTCTTTTTGTAGTAGCAGGCTTTTATTGCCAGGACAACAGGCTTAACTTTACAATGAGAGACAACTGACAGTTATAAACAGCTGACCAACTTACAGTGGAGGACTCATCGCTTGTTATTGTTCACTTATAATGTTGCACTCCTCATGTGCTCCTGCGGAGCTCCTGCAGCCTGCAGAGCTTTACCCAAGGCTGGGGAGGAGGAGGTGGAAGAAAACAACTCGCTTCAACCAACGATCATGTATTAAACCGGATTTCAAACTATTTAATATACTGTCTATGGCGCCAAGTTGCTGTTTGTACTGCTGTGCTCATTTCCGCATGTGCAATTGCTACATATCGCTCCTTTGACTAAATTTCAATAAAACCCTTTTTAAATTTTTGTTTTCACACCAACCCTCTTTGAAAAAGCAACCTCCCAGCGTGTTGTTGTCTGTTAGCCTCCCACTCACAGTTCCAACAGAGGACCCATATCAACAAAGACAGACAGATCACACTGAGTGTAGCCACATGTGCAGAGTGGCAAGCTAGGCTCAAGCTTCATTTTGTGTGTAAGGCAATAGCAATTAGGCTCTCCAACTTATTTTATTTCTTTATCTAAAAAGCAAACTATTCAATCAGAGAGCGATTTATTTTGATGGTAATGCAATTACAACGTCAAGCAGATTCAATCCAAAGTCCAAGCACTTTTCATACCTTGAAAACGCTACTTTAAAATTCCAGTGTTTTCTAGCACCCATACGATCCCTGCTGTTAAAAAGTGTATCTGCAGACCACTGCAAAGACGATAAAGTCTGATATTTTACAACTTTCAACCGCACTTCCATGCCTTCTTATTAAAAGTCTAAATGTCTTCATGCCTTCCTTTAACAGCTAATAAACTTCAAACTTCTCTCGAGTTCTCAGTGAGTGGAAAAAAAGACTGTGATTACACTGGGCAGTTTCCAGGTTTGAATGTGTCCATCTGTGTGAATGTAAAGTTGGCTGAAGCTGCTGAGCTTGTGTGCTGAGCAAACTTTCCTTGGATTAAAAAAAAAAAGTTTAGCAATCTGCTACAATACCTTGTGGTTGTATAAAAAGAGATGAGAAAACGAAAGCTGAGCCAGCAGAACCGTGTAATTAGATGGTGAATATTATGTACGACATCAGACTCTCAGCAGGGTTTTAATTAAATAAATGTGATACTTCTGCTGAACTTTCATACAGTTTAAGCAGAGTCTCAGGGGAGAGGCAGACCTGCTCAATGGCAAACAGAGTCAACCGCCTATGCTTTGTTTTAAATGACAGTCATTTTCTCCTGTCTACCATATGTTGTTCAGTGTCTCGTGGATCTATTCATGATCTACTATTATCTGTGTACCAAGCAGGTCTGTATGCACTGTGTCATCTGTGAATACATCTAGCAGACAAATTGTCTCCCCTCTTATTGTAGTTAGTCATTCAAGTGATTCTGATTCTGATAATGAAGCAACTGAAACATGATTGATGAGCTAATAGTCTGTACTGTCAGTCACTGTTGCAACCATAAGAAAGAAAGGATAAAGGGCCTAGCACAGGTACAGTATTGTCTCTTTCATGTTTTCAGTGGAACTGAAACAATCACTTAATTTAATTGAAGCCATACACAATCACCCCCACCTTCTAGACAGCAGTCTGAAACAAGCATGATGATATGTTGCTGTGGTGATGTTATATTGTTTACAAAGAATGGAATAAAATATAGCCTATTAAATACAATTACTTATTGCCTATTATTTTATGTAATTATTGATGCACGTAGCTATTAAATGCAGCTTTCTCTTGATATCCTATTGCATACTTGAAAGGAATGTTAACTTCCCTCAAAAATGTCAAGTCATTCATTCATTTTCAACATGGATCGTGAGGAGAGAACCACACCTTGTTTGTTTGTTGTGGCACCAAATTACTAACTTTGGATCGTCCAGATTACCCATGTTCATTCCCTATGTGAGGGAGCTCTGTAACACCCAGTTGTAAATTTTGTCAGATGGGGAGTAGCAAAATGTCAATGGAGCCTCAAGATGACGGCACTGAATTTCCAGTCTAAAATCCAAAGTAAGTCAAAGGAAAACAGATAATCTTCACAAACGAGATGCTGGAACTGGGGAAAGTTTGAGATTGATTGATTCATTGACTAATCATTGCAGCTCTAATATAGAGCAAACAATCAACTGATTAATCAAGAAAATATTTGGAGGATGAATTAAAAATATACAATCACTGCAGTCCAAGACTATAACAGTTCTAGTTTCAGGGCCACTTTCCACATCAGCAGGGGGTTTGATAGACAGTGGAGTGACACTGTGGGGGCCAAACAGCTGGGTTAAACTAAACAAGCATCAAACCTCCTGAAGTGTCCTTGAATGTACATCCAGGGGGCTGTTGTCATGCAGCTGATCCTGACCTGTGACCTTTACGTGCAAGAGGGAGAATTTTCCAACAGGCATCAATCAACTGTTAGATTGGACTATATTACAAAACAGCATGACAGAAAGGATCTACGGAGGCAGCTCAATGGTCTGAGGCTCGTGCCATGTGCCTTCCATGTACTGTGGGTGCCGAACTGCCTATGACCTTTTAACACAAGGCTCAACCCCCTTTCTCTTTCTTCCATCTCTCCTGTCATTCTACACTGCGAGTGGGGGTGGGGTTGATCTTTGGTAGGTGCAACAAGGTTAATATCCTCCCAGTCAAGCTCTGCTTCATCAGTTGGTGATGAGACTGAAACCTCTGGATCAAACCAGTGAAAAAAAAGATGCTCAGGAGGAGCTGCATGGAACGCCAAAAACACAGTCGGCCTCTTCTCTGAATACAAAACTGAGCTGAAACAACTAGTCCATTAATTAGTTACTATTAAATTGTTTTCACAATTAAGAAATTAACTGTTTAGTCTATAAAACGTCAAAAAATTGTGACAAATGTTCATCCAAATGTCCCAAGAAACATCTTCAAATTGCTTCTTTTGTCCAACCAACAGCCCCAAACCCAAACACTCTTCATTTCCTGCCCTGAATGATTAAGAGAAGCAGCAAACTTCTTACATTTAAGAAGCTGGAACTAGCAAATGTTTGGAATTTTTGCTTAAAAAAACGACTGGAAATGATGAAGTGATTATCAAAATAGTTAGCAGTCATTGCTGCTCTAATAATTTTTTTTTTTTTTTTTACCATTTTTTGACATTTTATGGACCAAACAACTAATTAATAATTATGAATAATCGTAATCACTAATCAATAGGATAATTGATAATGAAAATAGATCTAAACAACAGTACTTGACTTGCGCTTGGTTTCTGCTCTGTATATTAATACCATCTCTACTGACCTTTCCTTTAGGACTGTTGAGGTTATCACTCTGGAAATGCCATTCAGATTCACCTATTAAGTCTTTAATCACACATAATACTCTTGACTACTCCCTGAGATTCACCCTGCCTTCTACAGCCTTAAAACCCATCTATAATATAATGATTATCATAAAATATAATGAGAAGAGACGAAGCTTCAGATGCATTCAGCTGTGGCTGCAGAAATACCTCCGGCACATCTTGTGTTTCAATCCACACCCTGATTTTTCCAGACAGGCTTTAGTTGCAACTCAAGATGTATTTTCAATTTGGACAAGGATTAATTTAATATCCATTAGGCTTTCCTTTCTCTTTCACTGGTGCCAAACACGGGATATCCTATCAGCAATCAGGTAACGTGAAAGCATTCAGTTAATCATACACCCGATCAATTAACTACAGTCAACCTATCTGCCACCTAGTTTCTCCCTATGGAGACTACAAGTCCTTGATATGATTGATGTGATGATGCATACATTTCTAAAATGATTCCCCTCTCCTCTGGAAAAAAAATCCCTCATGGTTACTCACAAATACACGTTTTCCAAAAAAGATCATGAGGTAGCAGAAAACTTAAATATATTCAATGGTTGGTTTTACTTTTAAGCCAACCATCTCTTTTTTTTTCCCCTTGGCCTGTTTTTAGCAGTGGCTTTCTCATTTTGGCATGAAACTCTTCTGCTTTTAAGTCCTGCCTGCAGAGTTAATCTCTGCTCTCCCTTGCATTGGTCACGGTGAGTTTCAACAGGAAAAAACACTTCCATCTTATCAATAATAATCTCTGCGAGCCTGATTTATGCCCCAGAAGGTACCACTCCACTGCTGTGGTCATGATCTAATAGTCACAACCAGCTCCCCTACATTTTCCTCCTATTCTCACCTGCTCAGTATTCATCTCACGCTCGCTCGCTCTCTGGCTGAAAACTCCTTAGGAAATAGGTTGGAGAACTGTCGACTTTCACTGGTTACAAAGCACTGCTTAGCATCAGTAAAAGCTGAGCATTGTGATGTGCGAGACATGACATCTGTGTGTTTAGCTGTGTCTCTGCTACAGATAGCTGCCTCTGCAACACAAGCTAGCCTGTGGGGGAAGTGTGTACTGCCGTGAGCAGTTTCTGTGTTTGTGCTATGCTTCACTTGGCTAGGCTATGCCAAACTAAATGCTTAGCTTAACGCTACACCAGACAAGCCTCGCGTGCGTGTTTGTGTGTGTGTGTGTGTTTGTGCGTGTGTGTTTGTGTGTCTGCCCTGAGCTTTAGGGTAAACATGCCCAAGCACACACAGGCTATTACTGTCATGTCAGAAATGGTCTTGGGTAACGCTACTGACCTCAGAAATCTGGGCAAACTGAGGTCAACTGCAAGGTAACATCAGTCAAAATGTTGCTTTGAAGATAAACTGCACAGTCACTTGAACTTAGATACAAACTTCAAGAAGGTTTTCCTCATGAAACACATTATACAGATTCCTTAAGGGCAGGTTGACAGAAAAAAAAAACATTTTCAGGTTCTTTTTATGTGTAGGACCGTCACAATCAGGAAATAACTGTAATTAACGTTATTATAGCACAGGACTAATACATTTCTGTTTGCCTTTTAGAATAGTGATGGAAACACTACATTTCCGTTAGTTTCATCCATCTGTTTTTAAACAAGTTCAAACAATTAGCCTATGCAAAACAGTTGTCGTCAGCTCGGGTGATTATGTGACAGGCCTAATTCTGTTTCCCTGTATTGCTTGTTCTAATATCTCTTGGTATATGTAAACTATATGTCAGAAAATGGCATTTTTTTAGCGGTTGTATTTCAAAATTTCTCTTTTCTCGAATCAAAAGTGATTTGGAGCAAAGCTTACTCTTGTGATCACATATAACCACAAGTGACCTTGTTAATAATATTACTGGTCAGAGGTGTGTAGTCGGATATCATATTGGTGTGGTCTGATTTATTTATTTCTTGCCTACTGATCTAACAATTCTGATGAAGTAGGTGTGGATGGACATGGTTGTATGTAAGTCATGACCACATTCAAACAATCAAGTCAAATCTCTGAACAGTTTTCCAATGTTTTCATTTCACCTAAAATTAAACAAGTTTACAGAAGCTAAAGATGTTCTCCATAACATTTCACTTAAAGCACTGGCAGTTGTGATTTACTTACTGTAAATATGGGTTATTTGTAGTATAATGATCCAAATTAAAGGTCCAATATGTAAGAAGTGGCCACTCGTTGAATTCATGCTCAAACAAATGCTGGAAACTGTAGCTGCCAGTTGCTAGTTAGTTCAGTTAGCTGTGCAGCTAGCCCAGACTGGGAGCTCAGCAGACCCAGGGTACTGTTGGTGTTTACACAGCTAACACAGGGGCTTTGGATTGCCCTGAGAGGATGCTATCAGGCCAGACCCAGTGGGGACTGCTGGCAGGGAGTGGATGCTGGACTGGGCACTAGAACAGATATCAGTCAGCGCCCGCCTCCAGAGGCCTGAGCAGGCGTTAAAGGCATAGTTAGCGATATAATCCAACGCACTTTTAGTCAAAATCACCATATTTCTCCTCACTATCCACAAGCTGTCACTTCTGAGAGCATGCTGAAAAAAAAAATCTGGTTTCAATACACAGCCTGGGCTCTGTATTTCAGCAGGTAAATCTGTGGCTCAGACCCAGCCACCAAAACATGGGTCCACCCCTCCACATCCGGGGGGCCAGTTCATACTCGTGCACAGATCAGACATAGGGGGGAGGGGGAGTAGTAGGTCACGTAGCATGCGCAGTTAGAGTAAGAGAGAGTGACGATATATCAGGTGCAGATATTTTGCATTCGCCATGGCTGAAAAACAGCCCCAGAGAAAATGGTCGGAGAAGCATAAATTTTAAAAAAAACGGAATAAAACGGAATAAAAACGGACACGGAGGTCGCCATCTTTCTGCTGGACAGGTGAGCAACATTAGCTTTGCGGTGCTTCACATAACAGTAACAGCCGTTGGGCATTGATCATATTGTCTAATCTGCCAAAATGTACTGTTGTTGTGATGTTATCTACTTATAATAGCAGTGGAGTTGTGGGTACAGTTGTCTGACGGGTCAGCTAACCTTAGCTTTAGCTTAGCAGTGTGCTAACTCACAACTTAGCTATTTCAGCTGCTTTACTGCTGCTTTAGTTTCTACGGCCGTTTCCATGACAATGCACATCCATGAACTTCGGGGATAGAGCTCGGGGTGGAGTATGAAGGGAGGGGTGGGTCTGTATTCTTTACACTTCAAATATCAACAACCTCTCTTCTCGTTTTCTCCCACATCGCTAACTACACCTTTAAGCAGGGTCAGCATTGGGTTTGTTGGACTAAGAGCAGACTGCTCACTCAGTGACTGTCACCTTTTGAGGTACAAAGTGGTATTACGTGACAGGACAGGCTGAACCTAGCTGGTTAGCATGCTAATGTCAGATATCTCTAAAACAATACATAGACGTCTTTGACAGAACATCAAAATTTTTTCTGTTGGTAATTTTAGTTCATTTCTGAATGTTTTAAACCAAAATTCATACATATTGCACATTTAAAAATCCAAAACTAGATACATATGGATAGAATTAAATATACCTTTAAAATATGCAACTTCGACTTGAAAAGCATCAACAATATTACTCTACCTGAAATTCAGTCTAGTAGATTTAAAATCCAAATACTTCAATAAAGTGACATCACTCTCATATTGTATTAACTCTACTAATCCACCTGTATAACTGCAAAGTCCCAATTTCCTCACAGATTAAGCCTTTATGAATGGCTCTGTGTATCCAGTCAGCAGCCTAATTTCATAATCAGAACACAGATGGAGAACGGACAGAGCTTCACCCTCCCCCCTCGCTTCCCCACTGACGATATCTCCATCTCCAACTCCAGCAGGCTACTTCACAGCATCCCACCATCTTACATCATATTACTTAATCAGACTACCGCATTTTTGGCACTGCTGGTGTAAAACCGCCCGTCTACTGTATGTCAGGAGTTGGCAGCAGCCACGGTGAGCTCTGCGGGCAGCTCTCTGGCATGTAGCCTTGGCTGGCATGGCAGCTCTGTCCTCACTAAATGAAGCCCGTGCCGCTGCCGTCTGGATGCCGGGCGGCTAGCTAGCTCGCTTTGAACGGCTGTCAGCAAGGGAGGCGTCAAGCTGGGAGATGAGACTGGTGCCGGGTACCAGAGAGCTGGCAGTGCAGAGGGAAGGCTTCATGTCTGAGTGGCACAAAACCAGAACTGGGAAACAATCTACATATGCTTTCAGCCGTTGGATTAAAAGTTCAATTGAACCTCTGGGACAGTTGGAGGAGGCACGAAGAGTCTTAGATAAGCGTTAGTCTATTGAAGGGATAGTTCAAAGGGATAGTTCAGATTATTTGATGTAGAGTTGTACGAGGTACTTATAGTCTCTGTATTACCTACAACAGATGAGAGTCAGTATTCCTCCATTTAGGAGAAGCAGAGAGGAGTACTAGCATGGAAGCTAAGAAATCTACTGCTGTGGATGGGGTTAGCAACAAAGGGTATTTTCGCAATCAAAACGGGGCCACCTAAAAAAGTCATTATCAGTGTAAGTGTATGCTATATTTAGAACATTTTCATTTACTTTGCCATTAGACAGCATTTTCTGATGGGAACCCTTTATTATATAAGCCAGGTATTACTTTCTCCAACCCAAACAAACTTCATTAGTGAAATCAGTCATTTTACCTTGCAAAACGCAGGAGTTGCTGGTCTACCACTACCTTCATCTGTTAGTTTGTGTGTGACTTTGGTGTTTTAAAAGGAGAATTCACCAAAGTCACTCAATATAACAAACAAATTAACAGACATGGTAGTGGTAGACCAGCAACACTGTTCTGGGAGGTAAAATGTGGAACTAAACTTACTGATTTTGTCTCTGTAGTTTGGTTGGTTTGGAGAGAGCCTGTCCACAGCAGTACATTACTTAGCCTCCATGCTGGTACTTCTCTCTGCTTCTCCAAACTGTGGTCATGCAGACAGGCATCTACCACAGGTAATACACTGACTATTGATAGTATCGCACAAGTGCATTTCAAATAATCCTGACTGTCCCTTTAACATACTTGCAAACAAATCAAACTGTCCAATTTGGTGCATTAAAAAGCTTGTTTCACTCACTTTGTGCAACTCCCAGTGCCTCAGACTAAGCAGTAGATCTCTTCATGGTTCAGACTGTGAGAATATTGACCTGTTTTGAGAGCATAATGAGATGCTAGCCTACTTTTGCTTTACAGGTGTGTTTAGGGAAAACATCAAAAATAAACACGTCAAGGCTGTTCTGAGCATTGTAGGCAATAAAGACAAAGGCATAATCCTAAGCCTGCAGGCGCACAAAGCAAACTCCCCAGATGTATAGGCAGTGTGTGAGGATATACGCATGTGTTTGAGCGTGCATGTGTGTGTGTGTGTGTGTGTGTGTGTGTGTGTGTGTGTGTGTGTGTGTGTGTGTGTGCGTGCGTGTGTGTGTGTGTGTGCGCGCGCGCCTGTTTACCCAGTCACACAATGCAGGGAGGAGGGGAAGGAAAACACAGGGACAGGCCGAACCTTCCGAATGCAGTTTAGCAAAATGTCAAGCACGTTCAGATCGGCCAGCCGGCTGAAATGTCACTGAGGCAGCAAAGAGACTAAACAGAAAAACACTGCACAGGTGTATCTGCACAAAGTGAATGCCAGACAAATATTTATAATTACAGCACCTTCTGGCCACAAATGTACCCAATTTGCTTTAACTGTTAAAGGAATCAGACGGATTAAACTCCAGAACACCTTGACCTTCATGATGTGTTTTTCTTCCATTAAGGATCATTAAATTTGATGCACAGTAAATGCCTCTGAAAGTGAGTGTCTGTGTGTTTTGGCCAGGTTTAAAGTCTCAAATGAACATGTGTGTGGCCATGGACATTACACATGATAGCCTTAGAGGATCCACTTTTTAAAAAAACTAAAAAGGAGCCAACTAAGGTCGAGTCAAGTCATATTTTAATTCTGAATCCTGAAGTGCTTTTAAGAAAACAGGTTTGTCACAAAGTAATTTAAATACAGAAATAAAAACAGCTCAAACTCGAAGTCATAAGACACAGCATGAGAGACAGTATGTGTGCTCAGGCCAGCACGGTCTGTTAAGAGGTTCTGGGCAGGGGTGTAGCTTTCCTCCCCTGAAGTGTGGCATAATATAATTGTGCTGAAGGGCTGCATGCTCACGCCACGGGAGGAGAGTTTTATATCGAAGCCTGCCTGCTGTAACGGTGTCAGGTGGTATTTATGAGACTTGTAATGGGGCTGGAGCCCAGGCACACCTGCTACGCTGGGAAGGGTATATGCAGTATACACACACACACCCATCTACACACACATTAGTACACAAACACACATGTAATAGCAGCAAATCCTTGAGTTTTCTTGCTCCTGCTTGTTTTCAGTTGTTTTAGCTGTATTTACAATAAGTGCTGTGTTGTGACAAATCTGATGAGAGCTCTGCGTACATAAATAAACTGGACTTGTCCTGACTTGGACTGAGTGGGAGAGAAAAGAGGCTGGCAACGAAGGTGGCAGCTTCAACTGTTTTTCCTAGAATGAAGTAAAACTTATGGCAACAAGGGAAGAAAATTTTAGGTCACGTCCCATTAACATATTTCCACATACCTATTCCTATTTTGGATTAATTAGTTTTATATGCACCTTTTTTTCCGTTTCCAAATTAGAACGAGTTTATTTCAAGAGCACAGTCACACATAAATCAAATTAGGGCTGCATCGATTATTACTTATTCCAGCAATTATTTATATAGAAATATACTCTCAATATAATTTCTAAGAGACCAAGTTGACATATCAATGGCGCATAGATTGCTTGTTTTGTCAGGCCAAATGCCCAAAACTCAAAGATATTCAATTTACTACCATAAAGAATGTCACATCAGAGCACTTTTTTTTTGGCATTTTTGTTTAAAGAAAATAACTTAATGATTACTCAATTATAGAGCTGTGTATTCGCAAAATCTGATGATACAATGTGTATCACAATACAGGGTTTACGATTCAATGTACTGCAATATATTGTGATACTGTAAGCAATGGCAATATATTGCAAGGTTTTTTTTAATCTTATTTCAGGAAAATAGTCATAGCATTAAGAACACACCATGATATGTATAAAATCTTTATTTATGCAATCAGAGGAGTAGGATCTGCATTTTTATTTATCACAGTCCCTGTAACATCCAACATTATAGAACTACTTTTTGTACAATCAGAGCAAAGATATGTGCTTACTTCTTCCTGTCTCAGTTTACTTTGTCACATTTGAGTGGAAGAGTCAAATGGCTTAAGATTACAACACTGTCATGAATCTTTGCATGTAAACAGGTAATTAAAATCTGAGATCGATACAGTGTTTCAAAACATAATATTGCAATAATAAAGTGTATCTATATTTTCTTACAAGCCAAAACAATTAGCATAATAGTTGCTGATTAATTTTCTGCCAATTGACCAATCAATTAATAGAATTAAGTCTAATTAGCTACAGCTTTTGCCACATTCAGCATCAGTTCTTGATTCTAACTGATTCTTGATTCAATAAAAAGAAAAGGGGCAGTAGGGTATATTTTGGCTCTTACTTTGCAAAAACAACTGACTCCCACCCTTTGACCCCTGAGCTGCAAATGAAATATATATTATAACTAACAGTTTAGCTAACTGGTTTTGATTACAATTATCATCTGACAGGTGTGAGAGTAAGCAGCTTAAATAAGCAAGTTATTAAATAAGTTGACTGCATTAACTTGGAAGCATCTTACAGTCTTCTTCCTGTATGAAAATAATGAAATGAAAGTGTACTTTACAGACCAGCACATTATATTCCTTCAACATTCAGTTACTGAAGTCAAGATAAAATGACAAATGCCTTTTTAACCCTTTTAGGTCATATCTCTGGTCATACTGTGTGCCCACAGTAATAACATATATTATAATATGCCCAAAGAAAATACACAAAAATAATTCTTTGTCCACTTTTCCCCGTGCAAATCAAATTCCCCCTGCTATGTCCTGCCTGCCAGACTATCCTGTTTCACAAATGCATCTCGATACAGAAGCTAGATACTCTCGAAATGCTGATTTATCTGGACCTTCACTAACATTATTACAAAAATAGATTTTAGTGAATCAATACAGAATTGTAGAAGATAAGACTTGCAATTGTTATGTGAATCATTTTTTCACCTGCTGTTACTAGATATGGAACAAGTAAACATCTTGAAGTTTGGTGTACAGTATACATACTCCTAATCTTTTATTGAGTTCTGGGTTTCCACCTGCCTTTTCAGTTGGACCACTGGAGGCAAAGCGACCAGTGACTAATGAGCCGCTAACACAAGCTGACTACAGGTTGGTGAGATTAACTCCCAAGTATCTCTGAGCACACATTAAGATGCCTGCTGCATGAGACCAGAGGGGAAAACAAACAGCACTGATGAAACCCAGTCAAGATGTAAAAGCTGCAGCCTTGGAGCTGCACCTGTGCCAATTCTCTGATACTGATAACCCAAAAAGGAAAACTGCAGCTCAGCCAGACTTCTGCTTAGGTTACATACCTGATGAGGGCAGGAAATAGAACTTTTTGCCCATCGATTACACTGGAAGGTGCTTTCCAAAAGTCAACAGCTAATTTGGGCTAACACATCTGTGCCCAACATTCTAAGGTAAAAATCACTTTAATGCCAAGAAAGTGGGCATTGGCTTCAGAATCATCACTCTAAGACAAAAATAATACTGGTTACCTACACAAACCATAAATTTACTTTACTGTCACTCTCCTATCATGTCAATAAACTGTTCTGACAAACCGTAACTTATCGAGCCTGGTTATGTGGTTTCACACCTGATGTTTGTACTTCACATTGCAAAGTGAAGACAACAGTTCACCTACACAGGTGTTTCCCCTACATTTACTCAGCACCAAGGCAAGAAGAGGAATTTATCCGTAGTCAGTGTATTACCTACAGATGGCAGTCAGCCCACCCCAAACTTGGAGAAGCAGCAGGGGTACCGATATAGGAAGCTAAATAATGAACTGCTGTTCAATTTAGCCACCTAAAATAAGGCCCACCTAAATATCAGTTTAAGTTTATGCTATATTTACAATATTTTCACTGTTTTGCCTCACTGTCAGGCAGCCCTTTCCAATGGAAAACGAGTGTTATATAAGCCAAATATCGCTCTTTCCAAACCAATCAAACTCCACTGGTAAAATGAACAATTTTATCTTGCAAAACACAGGAGTTACTGGTCTACTGCTGCCACAATCAGTTAGTGTATTTGTGTTATTATGTAATTGTGGTGTTCAGAGATAAAATATCACAAACAAAGTAATAGATTGAGGCAGTAGTAGACCAACAACTCCCTTGTTCTGTAAAGTTAAAATTACTGTTTTTTTCTACAGAGTCTGATAGAGTGTTATTTGGCTTATATAATGTCAGTTTCCCACCGTTGTCTGACAACAAGGTTAAGCAATAAAAATATCCAAAATTTACTGTATACTATTGATTTTTTAGGAGATTAAAATATTGTTGCTGATTTTGTCCAGAGCAGTGCACTGCTTAGCCGCCGCGCAGTCACTGCTGTGTGCTTCTCCAAACTGGGGGCGTGTTGACCTCCAGCTCCTGTAGGTAATACACTGTCTAAGCAACCCCACTTAAAATGATCCAAACTATCCATTTAAGGATGTCAGTTTTTTAGTTGAAAATGAAGCAAACATGAGTAGGGTCACAACAAGGCCACACAATGAGCAGCACTGCTGCACTACTACAGAGGAAACCCTGTAAGGACACACAAGCAGAGCCCCTCATTCACATCCTGCCATAACAGACACACCTCCTTGAAAGCAAACAAGTCTGACAAACTTTCACACACACATAATTGTTTATGGTTGAAAACCGGTAACAAAAGACATGCACAGAAAACACAGGTGAAGGCGTGTTGTTGCCAGTGAAGGTAGATGAAGCCCAAATCCCTCTGAGTGGCAGCAAACACAGAAACAAAATGATGAGAAAGCCTGCAGTGTCGTTTGTCCACTTCTCTTGTAGACTGAACAGCTGACACCTCAGCAATCACTCTGCAGCGGCAACACTGATGGCGAAACTGCTTTGATCAACAAAAATCTACCAAAGTGGATAAGCATGGCAGCATTCTCAGTGACAGCAGAGATCCTGAGTGCTCAGCAGAAAAAAAGAATAACAATTACAGAGGGAAAGCATGTTGGAGGTGATCATTTTATCCAAAAGGCCTTGTAGTTTCATGGGTTAATGCTACACTAGAGATGCGATTAATGATTATTTTCACCATCAATCATTCTGCCCATTATTTTCTCAATTAATCTACTAATTGCATGGTCTATAAAATGTCAGAAAGAGTGAAAATATTCAATTTATTATCATATAAGACCAACTGCTGAGACAGTACATGGTACTTACAATTGAGAAGCTGGATTTGCTGTATGTTAGTTAGATAATCAATACATTGTTTCAGCTTCAAACTATACAAGGAAATGAAACCCATAACCTTGTGATGTTGGTGCCATTCAGAGCTGCAATGATTTATTGATTATTAATCGACTATTAAAATAATCAGCAACTATTTTGCATCAGCTGCAGCTTCTTAAATATGAATACTTTGGGAAGTAGATAAACAGCAAATCTTTACATTTGAGAAGCCGGAGCCAGTGAATATTTGGCAGTTTTGCTTGATAAATTACTTACGCTATAAATATATTGTCATATTATTAATAATTTTAGAACTATTGGCCATCAATGGTCATGTTAGCTGCTATTTTCTTCTGTTTATTCCAAACAAGTTCAAACTGCTAATACAGTCAGCATAAAACACTTCAGAGGATGTTCCCAGAGATCTGACCTCAAACATCACATTTTTCCATTTCATGGACTGGCTGTAAGTTGTGTCACATGAATCACTGAGAGAAGGATAACATGTTTTCATATAAAAAGCTTGTGCAGTATGACTTTCAGGCCCTGCCAACACCCTGCCTAGAGCCCCAGTGGGGTGGTAATGCTGTTATTGTCACAGCTCCGGTGCAAACGTGTTGCTTCGTGCCTACAGCTCATCAAAACCCCAACACTCTTCTGGCTCAGCAGCCGCCTCAATTACAGAAGCATCACCCCAGGTTCTGTCATCCCTCCTCGTCCAGGCTGGGTGTAATTCATCAAGGCTGGGTGGCCTCCATTAGCGCTCCTCCGCAGGGACAGGACAGCCTCTAAAGCACCGCACTCAGGGAGCGCACTGGGGCCCCGCACTTTAGCCTAACAGCTTCATCAACACTGCATCCCTAGAGCCAGACACACAGGCTCACACCGAGCACACACACACACACACACACACAACCTCTGGAGGGCCCAATTAGCAGCCATCACCTGTAATTCAATAACAACACTCCCTTTCTTTCAGCCTCTCCAAGCTCTCTCATTCACTCAGCTGTGCGTTTGCTTGCATGATTTAAAAAGGACGACTGCTAATGTTCTCCTACATCAACAAACAAATCTAAATCTGCTCTGACAGTTTATTAAGGGCTCTGAATAGACCTGCATATTCAGTTTGCAAGCAAGAGGTGTCTTCCACCTTGTCTCCCCTCTTCCTCCCGGTGTTCACTTTTACAGGAGTCATATATCATCCCTCTGGCTCCATCATGCACTACAAATCAAGCCCACAGGACACAGGATGGAGGAGAGACACAAAGAGAGAATCCACATCTCAACTCAGCTTCTAATCAAATCCTCTGTTCCATTTCAACGTGTGCACTCAGCCCTGTGTGGTGGGAGAGGGGAAACAGAGAGACCTGACTGCAGCTATCCAACTATGAAACAAACATGTACCATCATGACAAATAAAGAGAACCTACCTACAGAATGTAAACAGAACCACAGTACAGAGATGCCTCATTATTAGTCACATTCATTCTGATTAACTGATTAACTGGGCAAACTGAATGATCATCAAATATCAATACCAGCACCAGCACCACCCAGGAGGAGAACAATCAGGAACAAGCACAACCGACTCTGCAAATAATTATTCTTTTCATTACTGATTAATCAACCGGTTCGCTTTTTGTTTAATAGATTTATTGTTCGGACCTTAAAAATGTGGATCTCATTTTCCAGAGTTTGCGGTGATATCTCCAAATAACTTTATGCAACAAATAAGGTTGTCAAAGGTACTGATACTTTCATACTTTTTCAATGTCACATTGTTAAAATGATACAATATCTGGTATCTAGTTAAAAAAAAAAAAAAAGCGCTCATTCAAGAGTTTCTTCTTTAGGAATATAAGAAAATATTTCATCAAATTTTCATGACTCTTCTCATTTGATGCACACCATGATCTGAGACAAAAATACTCATCTGGAAAGCCAGTTACGGTGCAAAAGAGGAGAATAAATCCTCTGCTGTGCCTCTAATCTAATTCTCTCCTCCTCTCCCACCTGTCCTGCTGCTGCTGTACCCTCTGAGGTCTCTGGGGGGTCTTTAGTGAGTCCAGGCCCCTCCTAACCCACCTGTCCACCGCTCATGATTTATGTCTCCTGAGACCACTGGGAGGTCGTCTCCCCTGCTCCTGCTGTAGGTTTTACATGTTACTTTTTACTCTATTGAATCACAAAGACGTTGGACTCTTCCAAGAATTCTTTGGTCAGGTTTGTGGTTTTATAGCTTTGGTTTGTTAAAGTAATCAAATGTGAAATCAGAACAAATAAACCTCTATGGTTCTTTAAGTTATTTTAATACATAATGTTCCTATGAAAATAATCTGGATCCTGTGAAAAAGCATTGGAGCATGGTAAAAGGATATGCTGTGGTACATGCCTAAAGAAACATTTTCCATTGCCATATACTGTAGAACATGCAGTGCTACTTTTTTGCATTAAAACCTTTTCCAGTTGTGTCCTGGTCAAGACAGCACAAAGTAAAGAAATCTCACCAGCAGGGTTGTGCCGTTGGACAATACCATTGTCCAACGCCATGGCTGACAGTCATCAACCACTGTGCCCACTCTTATTATATGCCACTTTGGTAGACATTGCCTAACTCTACTCACCAGTCAGTAGCTTTGAATCTTTTCATAAAAAATGACAGGATCAGTCATTTCAGTTATTTGGGCTTATTACCAACTAGGGCGGCAACAGATTGCAGTTGTCCTGTGTCCCATACGGACTGCCACTCACAGTCCAGCGTATGTGATCCACAGATTACATGTAACCATCATAGTATGAAACAGTTTTACTGTTACTTTTATATGTGTAATCTCAATGCAGAGTTACAGTGAAAGGCAAGGCAGATGTACACTGTGTTTTACTCTGCAGCACATCTCTGTGAGGCAGCGAAGTTTCAAAGAGGAAGAGGAAGAGCGATTTTAAAGCGGTCACAGAGCCTCAAGTGAAATATCAGCCATGACTTCAGACATTTTCACCGATATATATTTTGTTATCACAGAAACAGATAACGAGATGGAGAGGATCATAAGTATTATAAATAAGTAGAATTATCTCAACACTCAATTAGGCGCTGCAACCACTGACATAGGCCTATATAAAGTTGGACAAAATGACAGCTCCCCAAAAGTGAAGCCAAAATATCTGGAGTGCCCCCTGGTGGCTGGCTGCAGTAAAGGTCATAAATCCCATCCCTGCATGCTGGCAAAAAATCAATAAATTTTTCCCAAAGATGTTTCTGTCATTTAAGGTATTTATTATCACACTACCCAAGTATGTATGCCCAAGTGTTCAATTTTCTAATAAGTTTGGTATTAATGAATTATTTGATGCTATAAAAAGTGTCATGACTGACAGCTGAGCTCTGCTGAGAAACAAACACTGAGGTCATTTTCTAATGTTAAATTTGGCTTTAACTTTAAACTCTTTTACTCTTTTATTTATCCATTTCATTATTCTGCTCCTTCTCTCCTCTCAGTACCACATTTCTTGCCATTTCAGCTTTGCTACACCTGTTTCTTTTTGGTTTACCTTTGAGATGTGTCCCAATTTTTAATGGAAGCAAATCAAAACAAGAAGCCTATCACAGACAAACGGCATTCCACTTCAATGACCAACATGCACAGGACTGCAGCTTGACTTAAGTCTCTACTGTACGGCTCTCGTATCTGTGGCTCTGTGTTGTGCCTGGAGGCAGGCAGCAGCAGCAGCTTTGGGCTGCATTTTCACAGATTTCCTCTGAGCTTGAGGATCCGGCGGCCTCTGTTCTGCTTCTCAGGCGGCAGGAGAAGAAAGAGAATGGAGGATGGCAGGATATGCAAATTGTGCCACCACCAAAGGAGAGGGAGAGGAGTTTCCCACCGGCTGAGTGTGAAAG
>JAJHUR010136367.1:0-52912 GCA_027495735.1 Lutjanus campechanus | reverse complement strand
CAAATTCGTCCGTAAAAGTTTGTACATTAAACGTGCTTTTTTTCGCCACAGTCCAGCTCACATCACCAGTGTAATCTCTGTCAACATGTAAAGCGTCTCTCTTACCCTTCACTCTGTGACGACATCTCACAGGACCTTTGCTTGTTGAAGAATGTCTTCGTTGCAGCGAGTAGGACAGCTGTTTTCTTGAGGTGTGTTTGGTCAAGTGTTTCAGGATTAGATGTCTTCTCTTCTTGGGCTGGCAGTAGTCATCTTGAGAAAAGTGCACGCAGACCCGATGGTCTGCCAGGCGCAGTGTCTGGACAGGAGCGTTAGCATCCAGTTGTAGCACAATAGCCACAACTTCAGCATGTTGCTGTGCGACAAAGTCAGCCTGTAAAAGCTGTACGGGGTGTTGCACGACATCCTGTTCTTGCACTTAGATGACGCAAAAACACGAACCATCGTTTTCAGTAGTTGCAGTAAAACTTTCAACTGAACTCCGGGACAGCTAACTCCACTCAGACTGGCTCTCAGCATGACTCCTGTTTTCTTCCGGCAACAAACAAAGATCCCGCGAGATGTCGTCACACACAGCAAGCAGTAAGTGAAGCATACTGTTGACAGAGATTACACTGGTGATCTGAGCCGGACTGTGCACGTTTAATGCACAAACTTTGACGGACCAATTTGCCCCGATAACTACCGTTATAACTCGTTTCGCAGCTGCCGGCTGCATCCGCGTACCTCAATACCGCACCAATTTTAAAACGAGTTGCAGCTGTCAATCATACACACACATACACATGGGGAAATAGGGCCCAGGTTGAAAAATACCGAAGTTATCCTTTAAGTACTCGCATGGCAATGATAGGAACTTTGAGTTGAAAGCATCTAACAAGTCCTCATTGACTTAACATAGTGAAACTTTGACACAACTTCAGTTGGTTGAAAACTTATGTGTAGCAGCAATTGAGTTGCATTGTGTAAAAACACTCAGTAACACATTTGAAACTTGTTTGAAACTCAGCTGCAACAGTTGCAAATAGCTTAAATTTGTGGAAGTAGTTTCATACAACACCCAATCAAAATACTAGTAATGTGTTAGATGATGACATCAAACTATGATGCAGTAACATTACAACTGATTTCAACTCAACAGCAGTTTATTATCACCAAAATGAACAAATTAATCAAACAGAAGATGGTCTTTTGGGTGCTTCAGATGGACCTCATAGACCTCATAGTCCTCATAGACTTTATGTGAGGCTGGTACCTAATCAACAAATACACATGAACGATGTAAAGTATGTTTATGTTTCATTTAGCAGGTGACTGACCTTATTTCTAGTAAGAAGAAAATAGTTATCTATGCTATAACAAAGTTTTGATAGCTGTTTGAGAGCTGTTATAAAAATACAATCATGTCAAGCCACAACTTCATACTGATGTCAGAAGGTGGTAGCAAAGAGTTAAATATTTAATTCCTTTCAATCAAAAGGAGGATGCAGTCTCTAGAGGCTCATTAGATCAGATCAAACTCCTTGAATAGACAGTAAAAAGATCCATTGGTCTCTCTTTTGAGTAGTCAGGAGATCGTGTTTTTTTCTCTCTAGCAAATCAATAAGCATTAATGCACCAATATTTCTTTTTCTATCATTCTGTTCTCCAGGGCAGTCATTATAAAACAAAGTAGCCACCCAGTGCCAGAAGAAAAAGCACACAACACATCCAAATTGACATTATCCACTAAGAAAATGGAAAAACTCTAGCGATAAGACAAATAAAAATTACCAATAGCAAGCTAATTTTAGTAAAATAAACTATTAAATCCTGTTGCATGAAACTTTGATTATTTTGGGATTTCTCCATGTAACTGTCACTGTATGGAAATTATGTTTTGATGCAATTACAACTTGCAAATAGTTGTGTGAAAGTCTCACTGTGTAAAGGCAGCCTTATATTACCTGTGTGTGACTGAATGTTCATCCTCACTTTGTCATGTTCTCCCTGACGTTTCTAGGAGGAGCGAACACTATTCCAGTTTGATGAGGCGATCGAGGCTCTGGATGCAGCTATTGAGTACAAGAATGAGGCCATCACTCAGAGGCAGAGACAGTTGAGGGCTTCTGCTAGTATGCTCTCCCAGTGGGAGATGAACCTTATGGCCAAACTCAGTTACCTGTCTGCCTCTGAGACCAGAGCTCTGCTGTGCAAGTACTTTGACAAGGTTTGTGCAACACTCAACCTTAGATTCACCGGTTTGTTTGTTTGTTTGTTTGTTTTTTATTTTGTTTTCAGTGTTGTCACCTACTCCAGCATTGCAAAAATAAGCTTGTGACTCTTAATGTCTGAACTCACCAATATGCTAAGGAGAATTTGTGTGGATATTTCCTGCAGGTGGTGTCTCTGCGTGAGGAGGAGCGTAAGCTGCAACTTGCCCTGGCTGAGCTGGAGATGCAGCTGGATGAACAGCAGAGGCTGGTTCAGTGGTTGGAGAGCGCCCTCGATCGCACTCAGCTCGACACAGACCGCCGGCTCACACAACAGCAGAAGGAACATGAGAGGAGCGTCCAACTCTTACTGCAACAGTGTAGAGGTACAGATCACATTTACTTAAAAAAAAATAATAATAGAAGTATTATCTCTGACTAAAAAAGGTTGCCTGCATGTGTTTATGTGCTTGCACCATCACTTAGATAATACATTCCTCCCTTGTTGGTCTACACTGGATATACTTCAGATTTACAGGTAGAATAAAGGGTAATAAAGGCAAATAAAGCTATTAACATTTTTGCTAGATATGTTTTACATTCAATTTTTTTATTAGATTATCTCCATAATCATCAATTAAAATTAGTAGTATTTGGATTACCTCATGATTGTGTGTCCTCCACAGAGCAAATAGATGAGGGTTTGGCAGGAAGGCAGCGGCAGTATGAAGGATGGATCCATAACCTCAGCAAGGAGCTGAACCACTACAAGGCGGTAAATGTGGAACTAAGCAACAGACTGAGGGAGCTCTGTGGTTCAGCCATCCAGCCAAAGGAGCATGCTAAAAGTAAATGTATTATTAGATCAAAGTTTGTGTAGATTTTAATTTTTATGATTATGATAATTGTTGTGTTGACAGCTTGCAGCAAGATGGCCTCAGGTATCCATGCTATTAAAATGATTTAAGTGCAAATATCCCTCCACATATTCTCTGGCAAATCTACTTTGCAGAGTTTTGTTAACTTGTTTAATCATTCATGTCTACTGTGCCTCCATTCTCCTCTCCATTTCTGTGCTGTACTGTCACTAGCTCTGCTGCTAAGGGAGCTGAAGAAGTTTTTCCACGGCACATTAAGTCTGCAACTAATAGTTAGGGGCCTCCAAAATCAATATATTATGAAAGTTCCTTGTAACCACTTTAAAGTATCAAAAGTAAAAGTGCTTATTAGTCAGCAGAACTGTTTGTTACCTGATCATTATTATTACTGTAACATTACTATCAATGTTGCATCTAGTTGAGGTGGTGCTAATTTTAACTACCATGCTTAATATGTGTTACTATTTGGTAGCTGTACCCTCAACAATATGTCATTTTAAAAACTCTGTTTTAGCATTTTAATCTGAAAAGTAACTCGAATGAATGCTGTCAGACAAATGTCGTGGAATGAAAGGTACAAGATTTTCCTGTGAAATGTAGTGTAGTAGAAGTATAAAGCTTAAAATGGAAATGCAGTACAGTACAGGTACATCAAAATTGTAAGTATATCACTTGAGTAAATGTACTTAGACCCCGCCATGGCAATTCAGTTACAAACTTTTATTTGCTTTGTTTTATATGACCGAATGCATAGTGTAAAGTATGGTGCAGGTGGTCTGCCATCTTATTTCTTTGATCATTTGTTGTTTCACTCAGATCTTGGAGTAGTAGCACTTGTGTGTTGGAGGAACTCACTGTTAAAATTCAGAGTTTTCTGGCAGCTCTAACCGTCCTGACATGTTGTCTTTCAGTTGTGGCATCTGATGGTAAACCCACAGCCATCGGCAGCATGGAGAAGCTGACCCGCTGCCCTGAGGATAGCCCAGGAAGCAGGGGGACAGTGCAGCCTGACAAACCTTCCAGGTCCCGGGAGGAAATGCGAGAGCTGGTGAACACCCCTCTCCCGTCCACGTGGAGACGCTCTTCTCTCCCCACAGAGGAACCTGCTGCTATGGAGGAGCTGTGGCTCCGAGCAGCTGGGGACGCTCCTGTTAACCGTGTAGTTCAAACTGGTCTGGGGTCCTCCTGGGGAGCACCAACAGCTCTGCCTGTGGTTAAGTCTCGCAGAGAGTCCCGCCGCTCCAGCCTCAACGTTGGACCACTCACTTCAAACAATGCATTCATCGACGTACGGAAGAATCCTGTCTGAAAATCAATGTTACTTCAAACCATTCACATAGATTTTTGTTCTGTGGTTTCTGAAATATTTTGTCTGTTATCTGTCTGTAGTTTTTACATTTCATTTTTTGTACTTGTATATAAAGTTTTTTAATTAAAAAGGACACCCACTGATTTTTATATGAAGCACTTTCACTAAGATTAAGTTTATGTTTCCATTTCATACAGTTAATGGTAGGAATATGACCTTACCAACCATGAAAGTCAATAAGAGGTGAATCATTTGCACCAATACAAAATGAGATTCTCTTGTTCTGTAATCATGTAGTCCTTTTACCCTCTACAGTATTTTATATTAAAATATTTTTGCCTTCCATACTCGTCTGGCTCATGTCTTCATCTCTATTCAAATCAAGGTCTTTCAGACAATGTTTGTATGTAGCTATTAATTTCCTCCACAACTTGAAACAGGAGAAAATGAAAATGATCTTTACTGTTTGGCCTGTAATCCTTTTTAAATTGATAGTCCGTTTGGATGTTATCTCAGCTGATGCAGACGAGGCATGAAAGCTGCTGTGAAATGTCACGTTAGTGTAGGCGTGGTGAGGGTTTAAGTGCAGCTGTGAATGGGAGGGTGGGGTTGGTTCTTGGAGACCACAGCTGACTGTTGGGGGTGGTCTTTTTCTGGGAGGGAAATTCAGTCAGCAGCCAAAAATTCACAGAGGAAAAGAAAAATGCAAGTGACAGCTAACACTATTGTTATTTCAAGCTGGCAATGTTTTTATCTGTGAAGATGACAAACAATAGTCTACAAGCTTAACCATCAAAAACACACATCTGTTCGTCCTGAATTTCTGCTAGAAGCCAACGTGGTAGTAGACAAAAAAAGCAAAGCCCTCGGTAACATAATGCTTAAAAATGAAAGTAAGTCTCACATTTTTTATTCAGCATACCTTTCACTTCCAGAGTAGATCTTTATCAACAATGACCACCCTTGAACAACCGTAAATTAGTCTAATTAGTCAGAGAGGAGAAAGTGCAAATTTACACATGGTAAAAAAAAAATGCCGGATGTCAATGTCAATAAAAATTCCAATAAAAGGGTCAAAACAAAAACAAAATAGGTCATGTTGTTAAAAACTGGAAAGGGGAACACCATTAAAACCAGTTAAAGAAGTAGTGACATGACACATAGAACATATGTATGTAAACAAGCAGGACATACGTATATGTGACAGAAGCAAAGAGAGAGTTTAGTGCTGACTTATTTATATATGAATCATCCATCACTCTTTATAACTACAACAGTCAAAGTAATCCAGTGATAGTTGTCTGTATCTCAGTGGCTACATTGCAAAAAGGAAATGCTAATAATTAACTGATCATCTTCCTATGGCAGAGTACAGAGAAAATGAAATGTGTTAATGTGGTGTGTGGACACCATCTGAGCAGTAGAGGGCAGCATATCCTCAGTGTTTCACATGAGTCTAATATATCATCTCCATGAGGGTCGAGCAACAGTTTTTTCTGTCTCTGGACTGAAACTTGGGTTCTTCACACTCGATTAAGAGACGTATTTTTGCTGATTTGGGCCATTTTGAAAGGAGCAGATTTAAAGAAGTGAGCAATAAATTCACTGAATCCATGGGTACCATAGCTGAGGAAAAATAATTACACCAACGATTAAAATGTTTTGTAATAGATAAATCAAATAATGGGCTGATAATAAAACCAATATCTAGTTCTTCAAATCATTCTAGCTCCAAAACAGGCCTGGCAGTGTTGGCAGTGGGCAGGAGGATGAATGAGGCCCAAATAATTTTAACAAGAGAGCAGCAAGGAATTCTGGGACAGAGATGATCCAACTCATCTGAGGGAGAGGACTGATTTCAGGACTTTGAACACTCCGGTAACAGAGGATGTGGGGTTCAGTGTATCTTAGCAGGTTCTTGTCCGAACTGCTTTGTGTTGTGCCACATCCACTTAGAGAACTAAACAATTGCTTTTTTGTAAACCAAAGCTCATCTTGTAGTTCAGTGAGAATGAATCAGTTTAAGTATACATTTAAAGGACCAGTGTGTAGAATTTAGTGGCATCTAGTGGCGAGATTGTAGATTGCAACCAACTGAAAACCACTCACCTCACAAAACTCAAGAAAAACGCCAACAGGCCCTTTTTAGAGCCAGTGTTTAGTTTGTCCATTCTGGGCTATTGCAGAAAAATGGAGGTTCAACAACAGAAACAGCTGTGGATAATGGATGGTGTATAAATGCCAAAGTTAGACATTGTCAAATTCTATAGAGTGGCTTTAAAGAAGAAACCTGTAATATATTTACTGTTATAGATCATTAAATGACCACGATATGTCATCAAAAATTTAGGACACATGTTGAGTGAAAGAACTCACTACTCTGGCTCAACTTTACAGCCCTGCTGACCTCCTTTGAAATTTCTATTCTGGGCCAGAACTTTAATTAGAGTTAAAATTAATGCTGAATGTTTGCAAAATGAGTTTATGAGTCGTAAGAAAATCGTAAGAAATCATTAGTAATCTTATAGAAGGAGTATCTACTTAAAATGGTTAAACTGAGTAATATGTTATGATGGAGTTTAGCAGGCAGTCTGAACTTAATCCTCCAGAGGGTGTATTTTCACAGCAGTTGGCTTTTGTTTTCAGGATAATGGGCCTAACTTTATACTGAAATATAACTGACAGTTATAAACAGCTGATCGACTTATAGGACTCACTGTCAGTTATTATTGTTAAATTAGGATGTGCTCGTCTTGAGTGTTCCTGCAGCCTGCCTGAGCTTCCTTGAGTTTGGGGAGCAGAGAGTGCATGGGTGGGACGGGGTGCAACTCAATTCAATCACAGATCGTATATTAGATTTTATCATATGGCTCTTTTTATCACTGGCTATTTGAACTAAAGTACTGATTTTTGGACTCTATGGTCTTACATACTGCTTCTTTAAATATCCAGTGTGTAAGATTGATGGGGCTCTATTGGCAGGATATGACAGAAATTGAATATATTTTCATTAGTGTATGAACACCTGAAAAAAAGAATGCTCGCATAAAATTGGGGGGAGTCAAACACTGTTTTTTCTCAGCAATAAAAGAAACACATCCGTTCTAAGGGTTCATAAAAGGAGGACATATTTACCATATTTTCTAATGTATATGGGACAGACTGGTATTTTCTTAGTAGTGAGGGGACAAAGAATGTGTGGTTACAGATGCTACCAAATCCTACACACTGGTCCTTTAAGTATTATGACAACCCATCACCTCTTTATATAAAGTTAATTCATTAATTGTTACCTGATTTAATGACGTGAGCCATAAGATTACAATATGCTGGACAGTTGGGCTACTATAATATAAAATATTAAAAATAAATTAGATTATTTAATGAAGGGCAGCTCCTATCCCTCACAGACTCAACGTTAAAACAGTTACATCTGTAAAGTAATTGACTCTGAACCGACAACAATATAATTCCAGTGTGTGCCACCACACCCCCGCACCCCAAAACTCGCACATACACGCAGGGGGGAGGACATGTCTGATTGGCTGTCAGCAACTGGCTGTCGGTGTGACGTCACCTCAACCGGGGGGAGGAAGCATTGGGAGAAAAAGGCAGAGAGGAGGTGAGAGGAGATCACTGGAGGCTCCGACAGGGGACACAACACATCCTGAAGGAAAACACACACACACACACACACACACACACACACATACACACACACATTTACACACACTGCGGATGAGAGGCCATCACACACCCACGGACGGCGATCAACGCGCGGACGTGGATCCTGATCACGGATACAAACACAGCACGGATATGTGATCCATCTGATCCACAGCCTGATCACACGGTGTGGGATTTATCGATCTGATCCACGCGCTCACCTGTTCGTCAGACCGAGGCTGCACAGAAACTCCTGCTGCACATCTGGATCATGATGATGCTGCCGACCCTCCTCATCATCAGCAGCACCACATGTGGATGTTTTAGTCTGCGTGGAGGCAGGAGGAGCCATGCACGATTTCAAAGTGAGTCTTTTGGTCTTGATTAGTTTCCACAGATCTCATGTAATCAATGCATCTCAGTCTCAGCCTGCAGACGCGCACCGGCCTTATGTTGGACATATTTTAGGAACAGGATGTTATAGAGAGCCTGCAATCATTTAACCACGTTATAGTCAAGTCTCATATTTCAAATAGGGTCCAACATCAAAAACACAACCGATAGATAAAGTCAGAGTTGGCTATTGTGTGTAGTTTAGGCTTTATTCACATTTATTGCATTAAAATTGCACGCGGAGTAAATTTATAATCTGTTATTTGACCTATTTGACAAAGACAACATTAGGCTGTTTATTGTGACCATGAAGCTGGAGTATACAGGCCTCACAAACCCTCCAATACACTGAATCACTAAAGGCAACTTCTCACCTTCAGTGAGAGCTTTATTAATTTGTCCTACTTGTCTAAAACTACAGACTCAGTCTCAAGTCTGTTGTCTCATGAATATGTCAATGAATAAAAGGATATGATGGTAATTATAATAAAAATATGTGTGAGAGTTTCTCCCAGATATACAAAGAAAGTGACGCATGTCTTGTCAGTGCACCTACTCTCCAATTATAACACCTGACGTCACACGTACTGACAAAGAAAAGCGTGAGTTCATCATGAGGTTATTATCAGTTATTAACGTATAGATTATAATTGTAGAAAAAATGTATGTTAGCATACTCGAGAGGAATAGCATGCCTATGATGATATTTATGTTGATGCCTCATGTTTTTATGTTGTTGTACTGTTGTACGAAAATTAAAGACAAAATAGATTATAGGCCTAATATAAATAAAGTAAAGGGCAGATCATGTGACACAGTGATGTTGCAGTTTTAAGAATTACTGGCTGTTTTAAAACAACAACAATATTAAATTTATTTGGAGAATAGACTGCACATAAGTATAGAAAAGTGGCAATAAGGTTCAGCAATCACTCTCGCAATGGCAGCATTATAATAGAATTATATCAACAATAGTAATGCAGTAATTTATAGCTGTAAAACCTGATGAAAAATGTAATTCAGTATATTACAAGGCATAAGCATTTAGGCCTCCTGGTAATGTCCACATCCCTGTGAAGTTTTATAGTCACTGTTAAGCACAATCTTTACTGTAGAGGTTTATTGGCTTTAATGAGAAAATATGTGGAGTTAATTAAAAAGTTAAAGCCCTGTTTTCTTTGCAGGGGGAGTTTTCTTGGGGAAGATTTGAGGATCTGTTTGAAAAGTGTAGGAGGTCATACAGGGTCTGAATTATTTGCACATATAGGCCAGATCAAATGTTATATCTGATCATTAATAAGGTGTACTTTAAATTGGCAATGCAAAGTGAAATAAGAGCTGGCAAATTGCTTAAAACAGCCACATAGTGTGCAGTACGTCACCCTATGCTGAAAAACAAAGAATTGTTGGACCAACTCAAAATAAAATTGGTAAAAGTGGTAACATACAGAGAATTTTTTTTTTTTCAATAATTGTCAAAACAGTTGTGTTAATTTAACCTTTTAAGTTTTTTTGAAAGTACATTTGAGAACAATTTTCTTCTGTTCGGTGTACAATGAGACTGAAAAAAGTTTGGCAACTTAAAAAAACGCTTCAGTGGTAACACACAAATTAATCAAGCTTTTTCAAAGAAGTTAGGTTACCGCAAGTGATTTGGAAACTGGTTTCATTTCTGTTCTGTAACAGTTCAGTTATTTTCTTTTAAGTTGGTCCAACAATTCTCTTTTTTTCAGTGACCTCACTTTTTTCATATAGTTATTCAGCACTGCTACTGCCTAAAATTAGAATTCATTACAATTAGTCCTGAGATCTGTCTGTACCAGAGAGATAATATATTTTAAAGGTTTTAACTGTATATATTAATAATTTATACTTGATTTGAAAGCTTTAAAAATATGGTTTTAGTTGGCTATGGAAAAGTTATGGAATAAATTTTAAGGTTGAGGTATTAGAGTTTTTATTGTCAGTTGAAGCCCCTGAGGTGTTAAATTAAGCCTGTAATTAGGTATTAATGCATTAACTGTATAATAATTTTCTTTGTTCCCAGGAAGCTTCAGACTTACCTTTTGCTGTTGCAGCAAACAGAGGAGCCTGTTCCTGTCTTTGGTTATCTAGCTGTATGAGTGTTAATCATCCATCATAAAGCTAGATAACCGAAAGTAGGAATGACCTCCAAGCACCCTGCATTAACGAGATTAAGCAAAAAGAAAAACAGACACACAGGAGGACATGACGTCTTTTCAGGTAGGTTATTTAAAATTAAAAAGTATTTTAAATCTGAACATAAGAATGAATGCTAATGGGGTTTTAGTGTCACAATTAGAGCTGCAACAGCATTAGCTGATGTAGTCAATCATCAGAAAAACAAGCAACTATTTAAATTATTGATTAATTGTTGAAAAATTGAACATTTTTCTCAGTTCCAGCTCCTCATTTCTGAGGGTTTACTGCCTGTGTTAATATTATGTGATGGTAAACTGAACATCTTTGTATTTTGTATTGTTTATCTGACAAAATAAGTCGGATTTCCATCATTTCCAAATTTCCATAGGCTATGGGGAATGGTCTGAGGGTATTTTTAACTGTTTTCTGACATTTTACAAACTGATTAGATTAATCAATATTGAAAATAATCATTAGTTGCAGCTCTAGTGGCGAACAGATTGAATACATGTCTTTTTTTTAAATTTCAATTTATTATTATTTCCGTTTCTGTGCACATTTTGATGTGCTTTGAGAATTCTTTGGTGATACAGTAGATATCTTATTCCAAATATCTTACTCTCTTGTGGAGCCTTTCAGATACCAATTGTCATTGTAATAATTATCATGTTTCCCTTTTTAAAATTTCTGTGAGATTTCCCTTGTCAAAAGACAGAACTAACTTTTCTGAGGGATGTTTTTGTCATCTGTTATGGGAATATGGAAATAATAATTTTGGCAAATCAGACACTTTCTCTTTTATATTGAGAATATAGTATATACTGTAAAGTTAAAAATCCAACAAGGGCCTCTCCTGTACACGAATGAATTCAAACACACATGAATGTCTCTGCTCCTCACTTCCTTTACACAGACTCACAGGACTTACTGTGGAGTTTTTTAGCTCACTAACTATTAAACAACATATACATTTACGTGAACTCATGCTTAGTGTGCCAATTGCTTTGAGAAACTCATATATAGTATAACTTGAATCATCTTAACTTCTATATTAAATTGAAATATAAATTGTGTTTTTCACATTTGCAAAACTCTGAGTATCTGAAATGCCGTTCATAACTGTATCAAACAGATGCCCCCACACTATTCTGCTGTTAACCATGATGCTGATAATGATGCATACATGCAAAACTTTGTAAGTATTACATGTTCACTGTAGAATCCAAATGAACTAATTGGACTGACAGTCAGGCTGCAGATTTTAAACAGCTGTTACGTCCACTGTTAAAAAAAAAAAGTGGTGATGTTAAAGGGCCTAATTATTATGGTATAATTATTATTGCAATGATTTTATAATCAAACAAAAGACAGAATTTTGTTTGAATGACAGAGAATTTTTTAATGTTATTTCAGGCATTATTTTATGCACAGACAGATTACACAGCAATTATATACTGCCAACAATTTTACACTAGCTGCTGAAAAAGCAATTGGGAAAAAACATGTTTTCCTGAATCTAAATGGGCCCCGTTGTGACATCTTTACTCTGAGATAGAGGCCTTCTCCCGTGGTGATGACACATATCGAACTGTGCAGGTTAGAGCTCACTGCCAGAACATCATGTTGTCTATAAGGAAGCCATCTTGACGGAGTCTCCCTGCTGCCTCTAAAATGGTTGTGTTGGCACAAAGCAGGGCCGCATTAATTGGTCCATCGTTAGCTGTCTATCAGACCCTAATCAGCCTGTCTTTAAGCCTTCCTGTCTTTAGTCTTACTGTACATCTCCACTCTGGTGTGATCCAGATGAAGCTCATTAGTGAGGTCACATTACTGAGACCTTTTAAAGGCCAATCAATGAGTCAGTGCTACTGTAATTGAACAGTGGATGAATAAATCAGTGATTCACTGGTAGACAATCTCATGACATTTGATTACATTAAAGCTGCTGCAGGAACATTCCTGCACACCTGACACCTCCGAGACCCCACTAATGTCACGAGTGAGGAAATAATCAGGTGGAAAGTCCTGCGAGTCTAATTAGTGAAGTCAAGTTTACAGGAACAACACCTTGTGTTGCACTTAACCTTTGATAAGCAAATATTAGACAGCTCACATCAAAAATTACCTCTAAAATTAAAACTAAAGCTGCACAATATGATGAAAAAAATCTTATTGTGATTACTTTAACAGATATTGTGACTGTGATATGATTCACAATCAGTGGAAGTGCCTCATAATTTTCATTTTCAGTGAAAAAAAATGTAATCATGATGATGTGACATTTGTTGGGGTCTGTACCAAACAAACATGTTTTCTGACATCTGGAGGTTTGTAAGCCAGGGCATCTCTGCAGCACTACAGCACTTAATTATAAAACTGTTTTGTCACACATTTTTCTTTTATCAAAAATTGCAGGTTCTGCGATTTGGATTTTGCACTTGGTCATACTGTGATTTCAATAACATTTCAATTAATTGTGCAGCCTTAATTGAAAACCTGATTCAGATTCTACAAGTTAAAATAATTTTGCCTACATGCCTGTTTTATAGAAAGCAGATAAAATAAATAAATACATTCACAGAATCTAATTAGCCACATGTCTTTTTCCAAACTCTGGACATTGTAAGGTCATTAAAAACTGTTAAGAATATCTGTCAGATCTAATATCATTTACCCCTTATGGTAGACATGCCCACATAATAATAGCAAAAGAGAGAGATCTAAATCAATTACTTAAATGGAAAAACAAAGCTAGGAGGTTTAAATAACACATTCAAATAAATAAATATCACTATTATGCTTTTAGATGCTTTTGTATAATCTGATTTTATTGTTTCCTTTAAAAATAAATGCCATATTTCAAAACAAATAATAAATATTTAAAAAATTGTTAGCTTAACATTAGAATGAAAGTTATTTTAAAATAAAATAAGCCTTATTGGGCCTTAAATAAGGCCCTAATATGAAGCTGAGTGCTGTCTCTCATTTTTTGACACAGAATTAAAGGCCAAAAAAATAACAGGCCTTTAGTCTGTAAATCTGCTGCTCTGGTAAAAATCTTGTAGACCTTCAGCCCATGTTAATTAATGTATTAATTATGATTTATCATTATGGTGTAATGGGCAGAGAAACAGTCGCGTGTTGCAAGAACAATGAAAGAAATCAGATTATCAACATCATTATTATTATTTTAATTCAATAAATTCATCATAGCGCGGGGGATGAGTAAGAGAGTGGAGGAAACAGTGAGACACGTTTTCGTTAATTCATCACTCAACATGAATTATAAGAAGTCAGAACCAGGACTACAGAGGTAGGCCTATCATATTAGCTTTTAGCATAACTCAAGAGCCAATTAATAAAGAAATAAAGCAGAGAAAAAAAACGCAACCTTCCCTAGTTTATTTAAAACATCTATCAATTATTCTGGGTTTTTAAAAAAAAATCAGTTTCTCACCTTTACCACCTACATCTGTGTCCATTAACAACAGCTGCTTCCTTCTTGCTTTATTTCTTAAGTGCTTCATCAGTGTTTCTTAACGTGATGTTACTGAACAGAGATGCAGTAATGTTTGGACATTTTTGGACCATTATCCTGCGTAATTGTGTCAAGAGGACGTACAGTTCAACACACTTAAATGAATGTAACGAAAAAAGACTGAAGCTGATTTATTTTACAAATACAGCCTAGAGATACGGGCTACTTACATAGCTACCGGTCTGTTTTCTCCGCAGTGTTGAAAAAGAGAGAATAACCTCTCACAGGATAATAATGCGGTGCTGATGCAAACATAAACGTTTCTTGCATTAAGTCTTTCTCTCCGACATGAGCGCTCTCTGTTGGTCTCCCCGCCGTTCTCACCATGGCTGTGTGGGATAAAAGCAGGCCTGCCAAAAAACCAAGACTGGCCTGACAAAGATGGAAAATAAAGGAAACAATCACGCAACTCCAGCCGATAATGAATAGGAGGCAGACAAGCTCTGCATATTAACATAATTGCATAGAAACGAGGGGAGCAGAGAGAGTATTTAAAGGCGCAGCAGCACCCAGCAGCGTGGCCCTCCATCCACTCAAACAGCCGCTGTCCGTTATCTGCCTGTCTGCAGCTCAATATGCATATTTAAATTATGAGCGGAGGAAATGTGCAGTTGATCATTTATGGTACAATTCTATTGGCCTTAAATATTTTTTATAAAGGTACAGTACGTGAGTTATCTGTTATGAGTCATCCTTGAATAAAAGCTGAACTTTTTAAAGATGCTGTGCCCATAGAGGCCTTTAATAAAAGCAGGAGACCATGTCTATTGCCTAAAAGTAAAATCGTGTTTTATTTGTTTATTCACACATATAGACTTTTTAAAAGATAGAATATAACAATTACAAGGAAATGTGAAGGAGGATGGCCTAAAAACCCTCCAGGGGCCTGCAAAGTGGCATTCTCCAGACAGCATAATGACAGTAATGTGCTATACACAATATATATTGGTCTATCAGTAAAAGTAAATAAAAACAGAGACATGGTTTTGCATAGTACCTAACAACAGTCATTCATATTCTATAAATATATTGTGATACAGTGATAGTACTAACCTATAGTTTGCCTGAATAACCCCATAAAGATGGCATGTGTCCCCCTGCTACGACCCCACCTGCCCTGAATATTTTGACTTGACACGAAAAATTGTATAATAATTTTTTTATTTAAACATAAAAGAAAATAATTTTAAAATCTCTCTCTAAATTGATTTAAATCATGGTGGGCAAATATCGAATCCATTATCATTTATTTGTTTCCTTCTTTTTTTTTAAAAAGTCAGCCATGTTCAAATATATTGACTTTAAAAATACTGAAAACAGCCTGCAAAAAGTCAAGTCAAAATTGATTAATATAGCCAGATATCACAATTTACCACAGGTGACTTTAGATCGCATAAGGAAAAAATCCCAAGCATGTAAACAAGGAATGAAAATGAAAGAAACATCAGGGAGAGCTACAGAGGAGGGATCCACTTCCCAGGATGGACAGACATGCAATTGATGTGTAAAGAACCAAACAGCCAAAATCACATTAAATACAGAATTTAATGAATTTGACCTGTTTGTCTAATTCAAAACAAATGTTGCACAAAGTGATTATTGATACTGAAATGACTGAGTAAAAAAAAAAGTCAAAGCATGCCCCTGTTCTCACAAATAACTCCACTGTGTTTTATAATCTGACTTATAATGCTGCTGGCCTGTCGTCTTCCACACGCCGCCTGAGTTTTCTGCAACAGTCTGTGTTTAAAGGTTGTTGTTTTCTCATCAGGACAAAGACAAGTGCTGGTTTTAACAGTCAGGCTTGGAAAATAAAAGGGGGAACTGTTCCTTTATTAGACACCAGGCTGTAATTAGACCAGCAGCTGGGGGGAGGGGGGGAGGGGCAGGTGTGAAGCTGGGTGATAATATGAGCTCATACAGAGAAATACTGTAAGACTGCCAAGACAGAGCAGCACATGTGGAAATCACCATTATTATTAGCTTGATTTTAAAAAAGCATTTCATACTTAGATTCAAACGTTTCTGATTAATTCAATTAGTTAAAAGCATTAATAGTCTGTAATGAGTTTGTTGTCAAATGAAAATGATTCCTTACACATTTGAAGAGATTTCTGAAAATGATTTTTGAAGGAAAAGCTTGCATTTTATTAGAAGCCAATAATGGGCAAACACAGTGATGTGTGCCTGATATACACCTGCACACATGTAAAGTATAAAGTGATGCACAAACACGGTGCAGCCCTCTCAGAGGCTGCACGTCGCGGCTGTGCACTGCAGCTGCAGGAGACCGTGTTGGTAAACAGTAGCCAGAGTCCACATTATCATTCTGATCCTGGCTTCACTCCACAATGGCTGCTTTGTGAAAGGAGCACTTGACAAAGGTCCGCCACTTCTTTTACCCAACATTGTGCATGTGAGGGGTTGGTTCGCTGCAGTAAACCCTGTGGGCAATGATGTGGGAACGTCGCACCAGACCAGACAGTGGCAGATGCCTGCATTAGCACCGCAGCCATAAGAGTGTCTCCTGGAAAAGTTGTCCCTTTGTCTTCCTGCCTCTTAATGTCTGCGAGTGACTCTTTCATAGTGAGTGTGTGTATGAGTGTGTGGTCTCATGCCAGAGCTAATGTTAATGAAAGAGACTGTGGCCATTGTGTCAAATGTGGATCCTACTTGATTGATATTAGTGGAGGGAACTCAATGGAGCACAATTTTCTGCCAAGTCTGAACAATTATCCTGTTTGCAAAGATGTAGGCAAGTCATCCCTAACATTTAGCAAAGCATGTCTCAAAGGGCTGTACATAAAATAAAACAATAATGACCACCATTTGCAAAACTATAAAACAATGAGATTAAGTACATATGAAACAATATTCTAAAAAAAATTAGAATATATAAGGATTGAGGTAAAATACACATAAAACTCTAGATATCTCATACCTCAATACAGATTAAAAGACAATCACACACAAAAATGTGTAACATGTGGCACATATATGTAACCATGCACACGTTAAACTGGAGATAACCTGGATAAGCTGTAGTTTAATAGGACAGGGGGATAGATGTGTTTTGATTGTGTTTTTGACTGAGTGAACTGAGCTAGCTATTCGAATTTGGATAGAAAGTTGATTCCAGAGATCTGAAGGATCAAAACACTAATATAATGTAAACAATAACTTATTGATATGGGAATTTCGCACAGTCACTTGAAAGCAGGTTAAAAAATAAAAATCCATACTACAAATCCTTAACCCTGAAAATCTCTAAATCCAGTGGATATACATCAAACTTCACTCAGTGTCTATAAGCAGAAGACAAACCTTCTTTCAGGGTACAATGTACTGAATAGTTACTTCTTCTGGTATTGAAATATACTCATAAGGGAGGGTTGGGTTTAAAATTTAAAAATTTATAGAAGAGTAAATACTTTAGCGTGATATAGGAATACTACAACTGGCAGTATCAGCAAAAGACAGTCCGACACGTGAATATGCTGGATTTCAGTGTACTATAATGTGTGGCATTGTAAAACATTATACAGGAATTAAGTGGAATCAACTAATATTTTTAAAATTAATTTAACATTAATTTTATTAATTTCAAGTTAAGTTAACTAAAAAGTTGCAAAAGGACTCCCACACACTGTCTTACTTGCAACATATCATTTCTTTGTGACATTTTGGTACCAGATCTTCATCAAGTTAAGTTATCTAAAATTTCTAATTTTTATGACTGGATCACTTCAGAACTCATGAACATGAGTTATACCTAATACCTACCGAGTCTGTTGACTTGAAATGATGTGTTGAGTAAATGCTCTGCTGTGGGTTCACTCAACCTCAACTCAAATTAAATTTCAAAAGAAAATTAAGTAACTAATTGTTTGACCTAAGTTCAGTCAGCTCACATTTTTAAAGTAGCAGGTGAACTTGAACTTTTTAAGTTGAACCTGCTTAAAATGATTAACAGTGCAAGAGAGAGAGTTGGCTCAAATGGTGTGTTTTGGGGAATTAGATGATCTTGAATTTGAATTTTAACAAAGAAGAAGACTTTATAACACAGACATCAGACACAGACTGTGAAATTAAACCAGTGATGGAGAACTGTAAGCCTTCATTGCCGGGTCTCATCCTTTCTAAGAACCATTGCGAGACTTTGCTCTACACAGGAGGAAGACCCAGGCATGTTTGTCCTTGTCCCAACAGCCTCATATCTCAGCCTCAGAACGTGTGTGGAGCAGGAACGACCCTGAGCTCTCCTGAAGGCAGGAGGACATTGTATGTTTTACATCCCTGCAGCCTCTTCTCCCTCCCACAAGGACACCGCAGCTGCGATCCTGTCTTAATCTGGGGATACACACGATTATCCTGCTATGGCTTGTTCTTGGCTTTGTAACAGCGACAGGGGACCTTTCACAGCTCCGTTTTTCCCATGGTCGAGTGGGTCTGAGCAGCTAAGACCCCTGATGTGGACCAGTCGCCATTCATCGGCTTTAGGCTGCAGCAAACAAGCACGTCACAGTAACCCTGAGGCAGATAGATGGAGATAAACACTGAAGGTTATTAGATATCAATATTATTAAGCTGCAGCTAAAACATTGTTATTGCAGCTAGTAATGTGTAGTGAGATACTTTGTAACCCATCTATTTATAAAGTATATGCCACGAGACTACATAGTATAACATATGTGATAATATAGTAATACAAAAAAATAAATTATTCTTATTATTGGTAGTAGTACCATCATTATTATTACATTATTTTTTCCTATCATTTATTGCTTAATTTCTAAATTCAATATAACAAAATAATTTATAATAGTGTCACTGTTAAAATAAACTATTTGTTTTAACTTTAAAAAGTTAGTGCCCAAGCTGCCTTACAAAAAGTTAACTAAATCTGAAAAGAGAAGCTGAGGTAATTTTGTAATGATTCGTAACAAATATACTTTTCAAATAAACTTGATATTAATTCAGTTATACTCGAGAAAACATGAAAACAGAAAAAAATAAGCGTAATCTAGTAAGTTCAACTAACAGCTCATCAGTCACACATTTCTAACATTTAACATTTATTAGAATTTATTAGCTTTTGATTAGCTAATAACCAGAAACAGCTATGACTTATCTAAAATTGTATTAGACAGACATGGAGCAAGTTTTCATCATACATGTTTTCTTAAACTGTATATAAAAAAAAGTTTCAGGAGCGTTTTAACTGGAGCAATGCATTCTGGGAAGTCTGCTACCATGCTGATCACGTTTCTTTAGAAACTTAATTTAATGAGTTGATTGAACTCTGGGCAGTGCATTAATTGAACTCATCATTGCAAGCCAAAAGACTTCAAGTTAGAAAAACTCACGTTTTTAAGTTCGGAAGTTAATGAGAAAAGATTAGTTGATTCCATTTAAATTCTTGTTTGTTGCAGTGACACTGCAGTGACACTGCATTTAACAAAAAAATAAATAAAACAAAAAAACCTTCAAATCCATATGAACTCTTGATGATAAAACATTTACACAGCAGATTTCATCATAACAAATAAAAGTATGCTGGGAACTAAATCACAGAACAGCGTCTCAGAGGAATGGATTTCCATTCTGCCCCGCCAGTCGTTCAGACTGTCAGTCAAGTTCAAGTTCACAGGGGGAGAAATGTCTCGACTCTTCATTCACTTCTGTTGTTCCTCCCCCCCCAAACTCCTCCTCCCTGTCCCTCCCTGTCCCCCCTCATGCTCTGCAGTCACTGCATGGCGTTACTATGATAGAAGGGCTGTGGCGTTGTTATGGCAGCAGGCTGGATGGCCCGGCTATGTGCTGGTGAAAAGGACAGCCTGTCAGAAACAGAGAGAGAGAGACTCAGGTTCCCCCCAACAGCTGGGGAAAGGCGACCCCCTCCCTCCCCCTCAGGCCTTTCAAACACCACCCAGACCCTGGGAACACTAAGAATTTCACATTCATCATCCTCTCTCATGCACACACACACACACACACACAAACTTCCTCTGTCTCTTCCTCCCCATCCAGCTCTTAACTTTTGTGTCCATCCTTGAATTTATTCACCACTTAACACCACTTTTCACCTACGTTTACAGCCACGCACACACTCACCCAAAAAAACTTTTAACTGAGAAAAAAATGGAAGAAACCTCAGACCAGAACCAGAGAGGAGGGGTCCCTTAAACAAAGAATATGATAACAGATTTTATAAAGACAAACACACACACACACACACACACACACACACACACACACACACACACACACACTTCTCAAGATTCAAGATTCAAGAACTCTACCATCAAGCACAGCACAAGAGCACAAGAAAGTGCAGTTTTGTCCTCAAATGGTGCTTTGTATTAAGATCCACACCTATTTGACTGTGGTGATAAAATTTACAGTAAGTATAAAAATAAGCAATATGAAGTATAAAAGTACAAGCAACAACAGGAATACAATAAAATACAATTAAACTCATGTAATACAAGTAGCAAGGTGCACAAGCATTAAGCAGCAGACTACAGTATATGGTGCAGTGTGACAGATATGGCATGATGCTCCGTTTGGTGATGATGACATGTGAATAGTGTCAGAGCCTGACCAATATGGGATTTTTGAGGCTGATACTGATTTTAGAGCAGAAAAATTCACTCATTACGAATATGGTGGCTGATATAATGAATATTTGACCTGGAATAAAAGAAGACCTTTTCTATGTGGATTATTGCACTGGTATGATTGTACAACTTTATTTCTCCTCCTCCTTAAAGGTTCCCAATTATGCTAAATGTAAATCATGACAGGCATAGCTTTTATTTGTATTATTTGTTCTGTAAAAAATGTTTTCATATCAGTAAACATTAATAGGCCCATATCAGGCCAATATTGGGCCGATATATCAGTAAACCTTTATATCAGTCTGGCTCTTGTTAGTGTCTGAGCTCAGGCTCTGCCTCACTTCATTACACCCACCAGTGTTGTGTATTCGAGCAAAAGATTTCAAATTAAAAAACAGAAACTGAAATAAAAAGAATGCCGATGCCTGAGTAGATTTGCAAACCGTGTGTGTGTGTGTGCGTGTGTGTGTGTGTGTGTGTGTGTGTGTGTGTGTGCATGCATGTGTGTGTGGGAGAGACAGAGAATGAGAGAGATTTTTGTTGAGGTCTCATTCAACTTTGAGCATGAAAGGCTGATAATTTGCATAAACTGCATGCTGTCTGTCTGTCTGAAGGGGTTTTGGGGGTGGCAGCCATACTGAGAAAAGATATGAGAGAACATGAAAAAAAAAAACAGAAAGCACGATGCTGCATTGTGGAGCTGCAGGAAGAAAGAGGGGGCTTGAATAAGAGAGAGGGTGAAAATTGGCAAAGAAAGGGTCTTACCATGTCTCCCAGTGGGATTAAATTGTCCAGGAGCCTCTTTAGATATAATTTGGTGAATCTGGCAGCAGCATGGCTGCAGGACTGAACTCTCAGCCTGATCTCACATCAAGCTCCCACCGCCTGAACTTCACATGTGCTGAGATGATGCAACCAGTTCAAGAAAAGTGTAAATGTCTGTGTAAAGAGTCTTTTATCTGACTGCACCTGCACACAAAGAAATAACTTATGTAACTGTATAGTTACAGAACTTGTTTTGATGTTATGTGTTTTTAAATTTTTTTTCTTCCTTTCTTTTTTTTCAGAAAAGGGCCACAATGATGCTGATGCCTCAAAGCTGTCCTGCTGTGGAGGATCTTCACAGCTTGTTTCAGTGTATTAATCACATGGATTCACGGGCCAATTCATGAGGCTGCCACATGTATGGACTGCAGTTGTAACTAACTTTAAATATTCTGACACCAGCCTTTTTTATTTTAAAAAATGTTGCATTTGGTTTTGCTTTTGTTGTTATTGTTTTTTCTGTGTTTTGTTTGGTCTTTCCCTCTCATATACCCCACTCAATGTTGTGTGAATTGAATGTTTGTTTGTTTTTTAACCAGTTCTTTAGTAAACTCAACTACCATGTTATGAGAGACATAGTTGCTCCAACTTGCAGCTTGGGTTATGAATGGGAATTCTATTGTGTTGGCGGGAAGAAGCGGGAGAGGCAAAAGATCTGTAACAATATCTGCTCATTGTTATAATGATCTCTGATTATAAATAAATAAATAAATAAATAAAAACAAAGGAAAGAAACTAAGTTTTGATACTGACAAAAAATCTCCACGTTGTACTGGCATTTAAGTGTTATTTATTTTAACATTTAGTATTTATTGATTGTTGGTGAGTTTATTCGTATTTTGGACGTTTAAAGGCATGTAAAGTTGGTGTTTTCATACACGTGGTTAATTTATTCATACGGCATTTTGAGATGATCGAGCTGAATTAAATGTTGCTCTTCACTTAATAAAAAATACTTTAAAGAAATCTGATGATTGTGTTCTTCTTTAAAACACCGTGACTGAAGCAGTTCATAAGGCTGCTCACTGTCAGCACCCTGGACAGAGACAGACGCTGAACATTATCAGCCACTTGAAAACACATCGACTCAATAATATAGTCGCTTGTTGTTTGCATTGTAGGGTTGTTTTAAATCTCTGATAAAGGCCTACGCTACTTTTTCACAAACATCAGACGGTGGAAGAAGAAATAAGGAAACAGTTCCCTCTTTTTGGATTATAAACATGAACGAAACGAACCAATGAACAGGTTAACGGTAGCTACAAAACCTATACCGATGACAAAGAGCATTAAAAAGTGATGATTAAACTCCTCAGTCACACCTGACTGTAATGTGCTGTTCCAAACGGACACAAAGTGACATTAATGTGACTGCATCGATTTACAGAATGTTTAATTTGTGGGCAAAAGCAAGTGTCGAACTAACTTGTTCAGATCAATCAGTCTCCACATCCAGACAAATCATTTACAATTTGAATAAAATGTGATGTGTCATTTTCTTCAATACATGTTTTAGAATTTATACATATCGAGAAACGATTAAAAAAAAAGACCTAACAATAAAAATAAAATGTAGGGAACAAGTCAGTCCTCTCTCCTCTGAAAGAGATCTAACCTAAATGATGGCGTCTGAACCAACTGTTGCTGTTCAGCAGGATTGAGACTCAGAGACGCGGAGTCTCCGTGCAGTCTGTCTGTGTCGTCTTGTTGTTGGCCTTCCACAGTATAAAGACCTCGTGTCCGGAGAGCGTCGACCTGTTGCAGGACAGACAGGGGGGAGTCATGACCTTTCACTCTCCTGGGACACGAGTTGACCCGGCACAAGCCGACAGACGAGACAGACAACTTCCTCTGATGTGTCCGTTTCCACCACTGCTCACACACTGACACGTTTTGATGATCAAATAAATTAACGCAGCATGTTGTCTCATACTGTTTCTACACTCTGGTCAACAATATCTTACTTCAGTTTCTCATATAAAGAAAGAAAGTATTGGGGGGGGGGGGAGTGGTGTATGTGTGTGTCCCCCAGCGCCTTTTAGAGGAGTCAAAGGTCGTACTCGTTTCTTTTTCAATCACAAATGGTAATATTCATAAATATGTGTTGTCACTGTCACAGACTTCATTGAATTACTATATTCACAGCAACATTTTTTACAGGGACATTTTTATACAATGGTCCTATCTTAAAACAACAATATATTCAAACAAATAACATCATAAACTTTTTTCAATATACATTTTTGTTATTTCCAAAGTGTACTAAAACCAGAACTAACAGGTAAACACACAAGCATAAGGGAATAATTTCATATTCCCCATCTCTTCAGCCCACCAAATAGAAAATAGAACACAAAAAGTATTTACATATATTTTGTAAAACCGGAGATTAGACTTTGTAAAAGGGGAAAAAAAGACAGTGATGGAGTTGTAACTGGCTGGTTGTAACTGGCTTAATATGTCAGTAATTCGTGCCTATATCGATAAAAGCTCAGGGCCAGAAATCGTCCATGTCCATTACTGACCAGTTTTAGAAAAGCTTTCCAAGTAAGAAAATAACGGAACCAAAGATATTGAAAAATATGTAATGGATGTTATTTTCTTTGGATAATCTTGATATTTGATACTTGAAAACTTGATATTTGGTCCAAAAACAGCATAAAAGTATAAAAAGTATAAAAGTAGTAAATATATATTTTTTTAAAATTCCAAAATAGAAGTATGTATTTCCATATGTTACAGTAAAATTGTGCACTTTTTTATTAGATATATTGGAAATCAGGCATAACATTAACATTTTTCAGTCAGCACAATCTTCTCTGTATTCATCTTGATTAAAAAACACTGTATGGCGAAAAGTATGTGGACACCCCCGCCTGCCTGTTATTCTTGATTTGGCCCATCAGCTCCAGTCAAAGGAAAGCTTGCTGCAATGCAGTGACATTTTAAACAACCTCTAACTCTGTGGCAAAAGTTTTTGGATGGACCTCTCCTGCTTCAAAGTCACAATGCATAAAGAGAGATCCACACACAAATAGTGTGCAGTGTTTTAGGTGTGGATGAACTTGACTGGCCTGCATTGAGCCCTGATTTCGACCCCTCTGAACATGAACATGAACTGGGACAAGCCAGTCCTTATCACGGATGCTCTCGTGGCTGAATGGGATCTGAGCTCTGCAGCCAGGATCCAAACTGTTGAGACTGCAGAGTGGAGGCTGTTAAAGCAGCATATTAAAGCCTGTGGTTGTGAATGACGTGTTGAACAATCACATAAAAGTGCCATGAAACCCTCTGGGCTCTCTCCTCACATGATTTTTATCACATTTGATCATCAAAACTGGATTTTTTTTTATCTTGAGTATTCAAGTGACAGTGTGTCTTACAGCTGTTAGAACTGAAGCTCTGCACACAATCAATAAATTGTTCCTCCTCATTTCATATAAAAATAATCTGTAAAAACGAGAGTGATGCATGTGAATCTGAGTCAGACAGAGTTGACTGGAGGAACTCATGATGAGATGCTGGCTGCAGGTGTTCTCTCTCACGGCATTCAGTGTGTTTTCATTCATTAATTCTGCTCAGATTTTCTACTTGTCAGCAGATAGATGTTGTCTATTGTGGTCGGAGTCGCTGGAGGTCACATTACTCACCAAAAGCTGAGAAATTAATTTTCTGCCTGTGCTGCAGAGAACAAAGCAACACTTTTATATGCTGGTATTAGATATAAATAAACTCATACTCATCTTGTCATCTCATTCATTACACTACTTCAAACTCAAATATGGAGTATGGGCAATATTTTTCATGAGACAGGACGGAATTTAATACTTGCGTCAAATGCGTCAAAATGTCATGATCATGTACATTTCTCTCTGGAAGTAGGAAGTGAGACGTTCAGTGTGAACTCAGACGTTGTGGTCCTGCCTCATGAATGATGAGTAGGCAGCTGTAGACCAGGTTTGTGTCTGTGGAGGGCTGCAGATGATTGTCCAGTCATTTATATCTTCCAACTCAGTGAGCTTTAGGTCTTGTACTCTGCGTTTGCATAAGAATAGAATCAGACCCTGTGAACTTCCCCAACCTATTGACCCAGCTCCCCAGACATGAATAGCCGTGCTTTGAGGCTCCCCAGCCTCTCAAACAGGCTTTAACCATGCCTTAAGTCCCAATCATGGTAATTTAATATATCTTAAGCCTCTGGCTGTTTTGCTGGAGCCCCTCTACAGTTTGTTTTAGGCATTCTCTTCTTCTCACCTCATCAGCACTACTCCTTATTTGGCGAATTTAAGGGGCTGCTATGGCCACTACAAGGTCCTTTTCAGCAGCTAAATAAGCCTCCATTCTATATAATTAGAAAAAAGTTTTTTCCTATTATTATTCAGTTCTTTTGATTTAAAAGAAAGATGAAAATCAAGGATAAAGAGCTGAAGAACAACAGGGTGAGGCAGACTGAGACAAGTGGCAGCTCCAGCTCCAGAAATCTGCAGCCTGTCATCAGTGAATTTATGGTAACATAATTATATTTATACATCATGTGGAGACAATCTGAGAAAACCAGTTGTAAGCACTGATGTGGAGCTTTCACACAGTATAAAACTCTGAATTATTGATATTTTTACTGTCAAATGAAAAAGGCACAAACATAAGTTCAGATACAATTATTTCACATATAAGTAGACTGTATTATAGTTAGTTATAGTATAGTTCTGACATTTTTCTGCTGTATTTGGTGTATAAATAGTGAAACAATCTTTCTTTCCAATCTTCAGGTGTTCTAATTTTGGGTGATCATCACTGAAGATTTGTATCTTGGACCAAATTTCTTCAGATTGATACCATGCACGTGGAGTAAGGGCAGTTTATATTGTGCTAAAAAGCAACAGAAATTAATGTATAGAAAGTTGGCAATTTTATTAATTCTGTGTTTTTTCTAAATATCAGTTTTAGCATAACAAAACTATGAAAGATTTAGCCGAGGGCAGGCCATTTTCAAAACTGTTGTTGATCACGAAAAAACATCGTAGAACCCAGTTGAGTTGCATAAAAACAGACAAAAAAATAGTCTTTGACTTAAATATAACTTTAAGTCAGACTTGCTATAGATACTTGTAATAAATGACTTATTCCTTCACCAAATTAGGCACAGAAATCAACCATCTAGTCAGTTTTGGAAATTTTTGGACTAAACTTTTTTTATTCATTGTCAATTCCAGGACAGATAATGTACATTTCTGGTAGAATAGCCCAAAAATGAAGGAAAATTAATGTAGACTCCAGAGGAATAATTTATTAAATGCCTGCACTGATGAGAGCAGCTCGAGAGTCAGAAAGTGCTTCTTATGTCTTTCCTCCTTCACCTCTCTTTGCATTTTGAGAGTCTATTATGTCAGACACAACTAACTATAATACAAACAGTTTCTGAGTGTGGGCTGAAGATACTCTGCAGACAAAAAGCGAAGCAGGAAATACAATATAAAATTGTTATTTTTATGCTGTTAAATAATAAATGCCTGTATCTAATTATGGAAACAAGAACAGAGTTAAATATATTTTCAATGCTAGAATTTGTAGGTTTTACATGACTTTTTCCTTCTGTTGTACAGTAATGGGTTTTTGGAGATACTTTAAACCAAAGAAGACCCAAATGCATGTCTGAGCCTGCAACACGACTATGCATGAGCCACATGCATGCTAATTGGTTTGCCAATTAAAATGCCATTACACTTACTCATCATTTAGTGAAATAGACAATTAGGGCGATTGTCCAAAAAATGTAAGAGGGCTCCTGGTACTTGTTAAAGCTTCATTTCCTATAACGAACTTAGAATGAAAAATAATTAAACACAAAAGCTGTTGACTAACAGGTGTTTCTATTTATTGTTTCATAACATTTTACAATATATGATTTGCTCTGCGGTGTAAACTAGAAGAGTGCACTCAGTCAAGTATCTCCGCTAGGCAACCTCAAAGAATAGTTGGATGTAACCTTCTGTAATGACCAACAGTTTGATTAGTAACTGTGACAGATTACAATCACATTTACTTTGCAATTTACTTACAAGAAACTGGTTAAATGTAAGTAGTTACTCTCTAGCTGCTAGTATTCTATTGGACATTTTGTCAATTCTTGAGTTATGGCCAAAAACGTGTTTTCTGAGGTGACAGTGATCTTTGACCTTTGACCACAAAAATCAGTTAATCCTTGAGTCCAAGTGAACATTCGTCTCAAGTTTGAAGAAATTCCCTCATGATGTTCTTGAGATATCATGTTCACAAGAATGGTTGATGCAAAAACAGAATGCTTCTGTCCATGGCTGTCACCAGCATGGAGCCATAAAAAAGAATATGCACAAAAGTAGTTTTCAAGATTACTGTGGACAGCTCCAGATCTGCTGATTACACACATGCACACATTCAAGCGATCACATGATCCCTTCTAGGCTTACGCCTGGAAAAGATAATTACATAACTTTACTGTTTAATTACCCCACAAAGTTTAAAATCATGTTCATAATTCATAAGATTAATAATAATAATAAAAATTTGTAAGAGTTCTGATTTAAAATGAGTGTCCATTTAATTTGCAGGACATAATTTCCTCAATGTGTGTGTAGTCAGAGTCACAGTTTTAACAGTGGTGTTCATTCAGCTGCATGAATGCAATGAAGCAGGAGTTGTAGAGTGTGAAAGATGAAGAGACAGTAAATACAAACTGTTCTGTAAACCACCAACATGACCTGTTACCTCTGAGCGTTATGTCTCCTGTTTCTCTTTATTCTTGTCTGAGAAACGGATGAGTTGTGGTGACATCTTACTATAAGGGTCCACAGTGTGAGGATGATTTGTGGTGCAATATCTTCTACTACATCTGTTGTTAATGACAGACTATAGAAACAAATTTGATAACTTGTTTTAAGGGTTTGACTGATCAAATTCTCCGTTTTCTACAGTTTGGGTTTTCACACCTACAGATGCTGCCACTTCAGAGTCACTGATGAGTCTGGGCAGTGTCTCATGTTTAAAGATATGCTTTGAAAAATTGTGGAGCTGTTCAGTGATGAATAGTGGCTATAAACATGTGGCAGAAATAACCTGAATGTGAGTGAAATTAAATAAATAAAACTGGGCTTAAAGTAATATGTGTATGACAGAATAAAAGCTCAGCCTGTCATTGTAGCTGTGGCACCACCTGCTGGATATAAAGCTCAGTGTGTTTCCTCACTTAACAATTCTCACCTGTATCTCACATACACACACAAACACACTGGATACGCACAACCGACGCCAACTTCACATCTTAATGTTATGTCTGTGTCTGCATCCCTGAAATCGGAGCCACAGAACAGAGAAAAGTTTGTAAAGGATCTTTGTCCCAAACTGCATGATGCTTCTCCCACCCAACAGTATTTCTTAACCAAAAAGTCATAATAAGTCGAGTGAGTGATTTGCTCTAGTTTAATGTAACATGAAAACAAGAAAAATGTTGATGCATTATGTATTATGAATGAATATATGAAACAGTGAAAGTAAATAAGGGGATAAATGTGTGTGATATATGTCATAAAGATGATGGAATAGTTTTTTCATGCAGATGGACAGAAGAGTGTTTGACATTCCTGGAAATATGGCACTCAAATGTCACAATAATATAAGAAAGGCACAGACTGGAGCTAGTTTCTTGCAAGTTTTTTTATGTTCTTGCTTATGTAAAGTCCACACAACATGATTCTGTATAAAACAACTCTTTTGAAAACAAGATGATGCCTTTTAGGCAAACAACAAATAATGAGTGCCAACACCTTAAGGTCGGACGATCAATTGGTTGGTACATATATGACCTATGAGAATGTGGCCAGATAATTACTGGTGGAGAGAAGTGCTTCATAACCCATTATTTTTGGATGTACACAGATCTGATGTGTTTTATTTTTGAGCAGGGGTAAAAGTAATTAATATTTAATCAATAGTCATGCTGGTAACTGCACCTCATTTAACTTTGTTTTGTCTGGCAGAGACATTTGTTGAATAAGGAAATAAAAACTTAAAATGAGAAAAAAAAGTTTAAAAAAAAAAAAAAGTAAAAACAAAAGAAGAAAAAAAAAGCAATCAAAATGAGGGAAAAACACCTGTTTTGTATCTTATCAATTATTAATAATTAATTGATTGTTAGCGTTTTAACTTTAGTAAAGCAAAACACACAAAGTTTGTAACCCTAGTCTGGAGAGGTGACGGTGACATCATCCATTAAAAATAACTAATACTCTGAGTAGTTTTTTTGACAAATACTTGTAATTGAGTAATTGAGTAATATTTTAACAATATAACAGTACTTGTACTTGAGTACAGATTTTCAGTACTCTTTTCACCACTATTTTTGAGTGACAGACTATTTACAGTCCTGAGCATTTACTCTGCTCCAAACTCACTGATACATGTCAGAGAAGCAGCACAAATCACTATCATTATATCAGCTTCTAGGATCAGATGACAGAAGAGCTAAGAGGATAAAGTTTACTTTTGATGACATGTTTGGATTTTACTTCACCGCCCTGTTTTATCAACGTGTGCTGGCTAGTAACATTTCAAGCTCAATGAAGATCAATAAAAGCTGTCTGTGACCCAAATTAAAACTTGAAAGTTGTTTGCCATGTTCTATGTTGTTTTAGGGTTTATATTCATAGGTTGTCCTGTTGAACTTGGCGTTAGGATGTTACTAATGTAGCTACTCCCACAGGCTGCAGCGAAACTGAACTCAGAGGAACTGTATGAACATTAAGCCTCATTTGAAGCCAACTAAATAGAGGTAGTAGTAAGTCAAATACTGGTAACCTGACTGCTTCTTCGTGTTGCTTTTTGTGGAAGCTGCAGCATTAACTATGTTAGCACTCAGCTTTGTTGTTATACAGAAGCCCATCCTGCTCTGTGATCCTTGCCGATACGTACACATATGTGTGCATGTGTTTGTGTTGCTGCTGTATGTGAATTTACTTGATAAATATGCCCTGAAGGTAATGATATAGCCTCATGAAAAAAATTGTCAAACTGCAGGAATTCATTTGCTTGGCAATGCTGTGTAACCTTGATTAGCACACATTTAAGTTAGCAGAGGGTAGAGTGTACTCAGTGCACCGTGGCCGATATAGTTATGTAACCTGGAGATAAAGTGCATTTTTCTGCTCCATCTATGAATCAACTGATCAAAGATTAGAATTTCAGTCGACCAAGATTTTCTTTGGTTGACTACAGCCCTACAAATTACACATGTAAGTAAAGGACGTTCAACCGTAAATCTCAAATCATCAATGCAGTGCATTGTTTCAGCCCACTGGGATGGCTGATGGAGGATGGGGGCACACATGGATATTTTCCCAAAAGCAGAGACAGGACTGGTCCTGAAACAAGGACCTCATCAACATTTGTGACACAAAATCCCTCCAACTCTGCAGAAACAAACCCCTGAGAGGAGAAATGTGCACAAGGCAACAAAGCACGCGTTTGTTTCTCTTCTCCTCACGTCCCAATCAAAGCCTCTAATTAACACGGTTTCTATTCACGTAGTGGAGATCAAATAGTAGCAATTATCTATGAAAACTCTGATGAGGTGGAATCTCATGCATTCATGGCTGCACATTCGACAATAATCTCAGTCCGCAGCCTGGTTCACTGCACAACAGAGCTCAGAGAGGCCCGCTCTGCAAAAAAACTAATGATCTCTAATGAAGCTCCATACAATCATCCATGCTGTGCCAAAAAATTGCAGGACACACACACGCACAAACACACGCATGCACACAAGCACGCACGCATGCACACACACGCACACCCACGCCCACGCGCAGGCGCGCGCACACACACACACACACACACACACACACACATCTTTGGTGTGGTTGGTTTGAAATAATCATTTATAAATTCTATGGATTCAATAATAATGTTACTTTGTATAAATTCATCAGGTTAGAGAAAATAACTGGTGTTTACAGCAGACTGGACTATAGTTATCCAGCAGGATGTTTACTAGGAGGCTGAGTGTTCGGCCATCGTGTTTTACATCTGAAATGCAGAGTCATCTCGTTCTCTGTTCTCCCATCTTAACAACCAAACCACGTCTCTGCTGTGTTTCAGCCAAACTAGAAAAAAAGCCAAACAGGAGGTCATCTCTGTGCTTTAGCTTGGAAGTGTTCATGTTTTGAAAACATGCAAAGTTAGAGTAGTTTTTGAGTAAGCCAGTGGGAAGGTCTGTCAGCCGCTTTGATCAAGACTAAAATATCTTATGAACTCATAACAGTAACTGTATGGATTAGCCTACAACATGTGTCATTTACACTGGGGACACTGGGGACATGTCCCCATCCCTTTTTGAAATGACCAGTTTGGTCCCAATCATTTTTGTTATAAATGTTCCGTAAAGTAGCTCACACTAAGATTTTTTAACACTGTTAATGTTGTTAATGTTGATGTTGATGTTAAAGTTAATGTTGGTAAAGTATGCAGCATCTAAACAACAAAGCAGTTTAACCTAACATCCAACATCTTTAACTAACATTAACATTATTCCTTCAGCTGCAGTAATTGTCCACTTTGACCTCAGACTGATTCCCCCATTGCATTGCCCAAAGTTGCACATGTTGAAGATCATTTACATTTTTTTATTTCATCTGAGCTCTTACTGTACCTCTCCACCACTTTTCAATACAAAGCGCAGTGTCTCAACACCTACTGGATTGTTTTCCATGAAATTACCATTGAATTTTGTACAGATATCCACAGTCCTCATAAGATGAATCCTACTGACTTTGGTGATTATTTTCTTCTAGTGCTTCTTCAGCTGCCATTAGCTGTAGGCTACTTTGTGTTTAGTTTGTGTTTAGTGCTACAGAAAAAGCTAAGCTAAGTTGCTAGACATGGTTAACATTATTCATGTTACTCACCGGCATGTTAGCATGCCGACATTAGTATTTAGGTCAATTAGCTGTTACTTATTTATAGTATAATAGGCAAACCACAGTGACTATTGTTCATTGTTCACAAGTGAAATTGATTTTGTTCACATTCAAATCCAAAAACATCTAGTCAGATTTTTATTACCATGGTAATATCTTTCAAATTCAAGTTTAAGATTATTTCTTGTTTCAACTGCAGAAAATACAATATAAATCTGATAAATAAAAAAAATGCATAAACAAAATCATAAATTATCTAAAGCAGTGGCTCACAAAATGAGGTCCAGGGAACTCTGAGGGCTGTTGAGGAGTCCCCAGCAAAAAGGGGAATCATTTATTTTCACTGTAATTCCAGATGATTCCAGAGATGAGGGACATATTGGACCATAGAAAAAGATGCTTACTGTGACCACGGCATGATTGAACCATTTTTCCTAACTGGCAGATTGTATGCACAATAAGTGCAACATTACCCAAAAGTGACATTATACCTTAAAATTAAAGTTTAACTCAATAGTTCTACCTTTACATCTAAACCTAAATACTAAAATATAGTATGCCTTCTATAATGAGGACCTGAAAATTGCTTACAAAACACACACACACACACACAGACACACAGGATCCCATACATACACATGTGCACGCATACACAAACACACACACAGAGGAGTGTTCATAAAAATAGGGTCCGTGTGCCTGCGAAGCTGAGGCGAGGAGGGAAAAGGCTGAATTTCATGAGGAGAACACACAGTGTGTCTCTGTGGCCGGGCAGGGCAATGTGTGCACATCAGGTTTTGTGCGGCTCTGACGAGATGTGACAGCCCAGCTCTCACTCAAAGATCCACGAATTTGGTCCATTTTTCTGCCTTTTCCATTTACAATGCTTCAGTGGAGATTTCTTTATTTCAGGATGGACAATGGTCTCTTTCTTTCTCACTCCCTACATCTCCCTCTCCTCTCTCCCTCACACATACACATACACACACACACGCACACACACAAAGCCTTGCTGGCAGACGCACGCACACTTGCTTGCTGTCATGCTCATTTTGATGGTAATTAATGACATCACCACTGCGTGCGGGTGCATGGTGGTGTGTGTGTGTGTGTGTGTGTGTGTGTGTGTGTGTGTGTGGAGGAGGGGTGCATTTGTTTGTTGAGCAAACCGTGGGAACAGGGAGCTCTCCAGGGTGGCGAGTCAGGGCCTCCAACAATACATATGCTGTTGCTTTTCACCCAAACACCCTCCCTTCCCAGGAGAATCATTCCTCTCCCCTCCTTTCCTGTCCCCCTCTTTCCCTCCTTTTTCTCCATGACTTTCCCTCCCTCGCTTGCACTTGTCGCAACATGGAGTGTGAGATTACTGCCCCCTCTCTGTCACTGTGGCTCATCAGCTTCAACTTAGCTGGGACTGATGGTGTCTGGTGAGGATAAGCCACATGTTAGAATTACTGTGTGAATAAGATGGCATCTGGTCAGCATGCAGTAATGAATAATTCAGGTTTTCATATTTGGAGAATCAATTGATTTGGTGCAAAGATACCTTTGTGCAACTAGACAGTCTCTGCAACATAGTCAAAGTGTAAAGCAATTACAGTGTTTACATGCAGTCATATTACTGTAAAGAGCTCCTTTTTAGGCACTTCCACTTTATTGTATACTAGCCATTCTGCTTTCACAAAAGTTATTTTTTTCTGCTCCAGACATCTCTTTTCCTCAGGCTATATTTGACAATTTTTTTTTACAGAAATGATAGATACAGCAGGCCTGTTACTAAGGAACAGAGAGAGATTGGTATGGGGTCCATTCATTTTTGAATTGTTACTGTCAGGATGCCACTCTGGCCCCTTTTACCCCAAAGTTACTTACAGTAGTCTGCAAAACTAGTGATTTTAGATATTTATTTATGCAGTTTTGCAGACAAGTAATGATATTAGTGTGTTGTCAGTTTCATTTGCAGTAAGTCCAAGGACCTTCAAAGAAGTGAAATGGCCACCAGAAAAAGGCATTCTTTAGTCAAAACCTGACAGGTTTTGATCTCTCAGGGCCTTCATCATGGCAGAAATTGTGAAACCAGACCAGTTACACCTGGTGTTGACAATCCATGGGAAATACATGTTATTGCATCATATGTATTGTTATTGTTATTACATCAAAAACATGTATACTAGGTCCATCCTACTGTCAATACCCCTGATCAAGACACTAGTTACAACTGGAGTTGGCCCCCAGGCGCTGCACAGTAGCTGCTCACCACACCTAGTAATAGGATGAGATGGGTTAAATGCATTTAAGTGATTAAATCTCACTGTCCATGTGACCATCAAGTTGAACTTTACCTTAACATTTACTTTTACCTTTATAATCAAATGACTTTTCTTTTCTGTTACCAATATTGTTTTGTTCTTGAGAGTGGATTTAGATGTTTAGACATCAGATGTCTCTGGGAACAGGAATTTATCAGGTGTCAGAGGATGTCTCTCTTCTGCTGTCAGCCTGCAGGTTCAGTGTGAGGCTGCTGTTAGAGTCAAAGACAGTCCTGTGCCGTGACATGACCTCAGAGTCATACACACTTCTGCCTGTGGTCATACCTTATGCATTTGCATATTTGAAAATACAGGGCGCCTGTGTGAGAAGGGCCCAAAAAGTTACTAGAATGAATATCTGTGGATTTTGGGAATATGCTCATGTACAGAGTCCAGAATTTTGTCCTGCATGTGTCCATACATGAGTGATAAATCCAGTTCCTTGGGCCCATCTCTTACACAATCACAAGTCACTTTTTCTTGAGATGTTACTGTCTGTCAAAAGTACCATATAAGGGGTGCTGTTAGATTCTAAATATTTAAATATCTGTGAATATCTGTTTAGACATTTCTGTGTGTGTCACATGTAGGGGGCTACAGCTGCCTGCATTGTGTTATGATAAAAACAACCTTGAACCTGAAATGTGAAGTGAAAACACCTGCCCATGCATTTCTGCATTTGTTTGCAAAAGAGCTCTAAAGCATGCACTGCAGAAGAACTCCAACTCCCAGCACTGACATGCCACAGGTAAGGACTCTTTCAACATCCGAATGATGACTGGCCTACTTTACACAGGTCTAATAGAGCAACCACATGCACTTTCCAGCACACAGTCTCTCCTGACCAGTCTGCAGTGAAACACCAGCAGCAGCAAGACAAGAAAGTCCTGAAGTTTGTCAAGGCAGTCCTGCTCTAAAGGTGAGATAACAATATAACTTGTGTGTAAAATTCATCTGATATTTCTGAGAAAATAATCATTCAGTGTCTGTCTATGGTCTAATTAAACCAAAAAGAGATCAATTCAAAGCAGTATGCATGTAATCTGAAGCATGTTTTAGAAGCTTTATTCAACATACATTCTGTATGTTGAAGATCAGACAGAAATAAATCAATAAAGTAAATAAATAAATAAAATAAATCAGAAAATAATAATGCAGATATGATGGAGGTACAGTTACAGAATACTTGACTAAGGAGGCTCACACAGACCCACATAAGTCTATACATTTGTTGTACCTTGTCACATGTGAGCAAAATCCCGACAGAAAAGTAGTTTTTAAAGTCACTCTCTCTTTCTTACTTGTCCTTTACTTTAAAGCGATATTCCACCCTGCGAGAATAACCCACTAGGTATGTACTCACCACTATACCGATGTGATGATAAGTGAAGATCTTCAGTACACAAAACAATCCTGGAGTTTTAGGAGAAACAGGGTAGCAGCCTCATCCAGTACAATGGCAGTGAATGGTGACCACGGATAAAACGTTAAAAATAGCACACAAAACAAACACAAAATGTCTCCATCCTGCTTGTGTGGTGTAATCCAAGTGTCCGCGAACCGCGACATTAAAAATTAACCGCAAAAGACGCCATTTTCGCCATGTTTTTAGCAGAAATATCAGCTGTAGCCCATAGCCCGTAGGATGTAAACACGTTTTATCCGTGGTCACCATTCACTGCCATTGTACTGGATGAGGCTGCTACCCTGCTTCTCCTAAAACTCCAGGATTGTTTTGTGAACTGAAGATCTTCACTTATCATCACATCGGTATAGTGGTGAGTACATACTGAATGGCTTAATCTCGCAGGGTGGAGTATCACTTTAATGGACGCACGTACGGAAGTCTCGCGAGATCGACGCCATGTTTACATCCAACCAGCTATGGGCTACAGCTGATATTTCTGCTAAAAAACATGGCGTAAATGGCGTCTTTTGCAGTTAATTTTTAATGTCGCGGCTCGCGGACACTTGGATTACACCACACAAGCAGGATGGAGACATTTTGTGTTTTGTGTACTATTTTTAACGTTTTATCCGTGGCCACCATTCACTGCCATTGTACTGGATGAGGCTGCTACCCTGTTTCTCCTAAAACTCCAGGATTGTTTTGTGTACTAAAGATCTTCACTTATCATCACATCGGTATAGTGGTGAGTACATACTGAATGGCTTATTCTCGCAAGGTGGAATATCGCTTTAATTTCAATTGTTTTATTGGCTTCTGTCAAATGGCATAAATGTTTTTAAGGGCACTGGGTATCAAGTGTCCCTCCCTCAATAATATCAGTATCTATTTATTAGTCTTGAGATTTCCTGATTTGGGTCTGAAACATCTGTGAGTAAACCTCCTGCAATGTTTACAACAGTTGGAGAGTGAACCTTATAGGCCATAAACAACAGATATAATTCCAAATTGTGAGTAATATTTGTCAAAGCACAGCAGAAAGGATTTGAATAATTTAACAGACCTAAGAAATCGTAGGAACATTGCACAGATCTTACAGAAACAATGCTAATCTGTTCATTTTAACCTACATTTTATTTAATCTTGTTCATTACAGGGACATTTATTTGACTTTTTAAAATTATTTATCTTTTTTTTAAGTCTGTGTCACCTTTGAGTACTTCAGTTATGTTTGTCTGTGATGTTTATAAAACATGTGCCAAGACAGATGACTTGTCTTCTGCAAATCAAATGTACCTTTGAGTACGCATAAGTTAATCTGAACCTAACAAGTACAAACAAAAACTCATAGATGCAATTTGTGTCTGCTCCGTCATTTCATCTCTCTGACATAGGTGGAAATTATGTGTTGAACTAATTTTCTACACTTCTGCACTTAGTGGTGATAATAAAATGCAACCAATAATCACATCTTCTCAGGATGGGACACTTCTTTGCAGATAAAAAAATAAGTGGATTTGCTGCTTTTTTGCATGCGAACCATTATGTCAAGAAAATCTGAAATATTATAGTTGTGCCTGCATGTTAAATTGTATGCAAATATTGGGAACAAGCAATGAACAAGCAGAAAAATAATGTTCTATTAAGATTTTCCTTTTTATTATAATAATCATCTTTTATGCACTAATTAGGACTCAGGGGCAGGTGGAGCACCTAATTAGGTAAACCATTCAGTTTGGATCCCTCGCACATGTGTTAAAGCAGCTCTGATACTTCTTTCGGTCTAGGCAGGGAACTAGTGGCCTTTGTGCCCGAATCAAAGCACTCCCCTGCTATGAATAGTGATATATAGTTCTCTGCTTCTCCTCCTCACTAGTGCTGGTGGAGAGGTCTTCCCCCCTGAGACTTTCCCCTTTGACCCCAACAAATGGACTCTTGTCAGCTGAATAAAAAAAGTAGTGATTGGCCTTTAGTGATGCCTGTTGTTCAGGCAATGGATGTTTGATGATCACAATGACAGAGAGGATCCTGCAGTGAGATTGGTGGAGCTCAGGCAGTGCTCAGCGGGTTGTCTTGTGATATGACATCAGCACTACGAGCTCTGGACAGCGAGGTGGTTAATATCTCTTGGTTAGATTACAGGCTTATCTCTCAACACAACTCATTGCTTGTTTTTCATGAGAACTAGAGGCCTGTCTTACAAAAAACAATAAACAGTCACACTTTCTACACTAATACATTATTATTAAGTAATAGGCCCTTTATTAGACCCTTTTTAAACTGTAACAAAGGGTAGTTTAAAGGGTAATTTCAGACACATTACAACAAAACTGTGCTGGAAACTGAAGTGTGTTATTTCCAATTGTTAGACCCGTATTAGATTCTATTAAAGGGACACATTACCACAGACCTGTACTGTAAACAAAGTGAAATCATATATCTGCTACTTCTCCATTACAAAACAATATGTGAACATGTGAAAATTATAGAAGTAGAGGACTATTTTGTTTATGAGTGACTATGAATTGTCATATTGTAGGGGCATAATGTGATTTGATCAAAGAAGAAGGCATCGGTCTTGCCTACTTTGCCAATTCCATGAGACCAACCAAAGAGAGTGTGTCTCAAGTAGCAGATATGTGATTTTACGGTCGCTAACAGTACAGTTTTGTTTTAATGTGTCCCTAATTAGAATTTAAGAAAGTCTACCTTACAAACACAGTATGTCCCTGCAACCTCGCCATTGTGATGTATCAGTTGTGACATTGTAACAAAGTCACTGCAACATTACAGTTACATTGTTGCTACATTGTTGAAATGTTGCAACATAACAGTATCCTATGGTTGAACATCTGCTCGACATCCTCTGAATGATGTTTCCTGTACTTTATATAATGACATTGCTGCAACATCACTAAAACATCCCAACAAAAGTAATGGAAATGTTAGGACAACATACAAACAACATTTAAAATAACATGCTGGACATTACTGGATCACAGTAGGATAATAAGTGTCTAATAGTGGGAAACAATGGACTTACACAGTTTATTACACAGTTCTGTTGTCATGTGTCCCTAATTACCCTCTAAAAAGAGCAATAAGGATCTAATAAGGGGTTTAACACTGTCTAATAAAGAACATATTTCTATTTGTTACGTATTATTAGTTTACTGTATAATAAATTGTTACCATTAATTTTTATTGGTCACATTATAAGGTTATCCCTCTACATAACTCATTGCTTCATCAACAAGTTTCTTCTTTGCTTGTCTTGAGAACCAGATGACTGCTTTACAAAAGAACAATAAACACCTTCAGCCTCATGTCTTTCTTTCTCGATGAGGTAACATAAAGAAATAGTCTGAGTGAGAACAGAGATGTGATGATGTGCCAATTAGTTGATGTGGACCTCTTGAAGCACAGGAGCTTTTCAGAAGAGTGCTGATGAATTTTATTTAGATCTCAGGGGCCCCTGATATCTCTCTCCATGGCCTGGTGAGACTGCTTGGCGAGGACAGTGAGAAAATGTAGGTTGTTACGTCCACCTAAAAGCCCAGATGGACTCTGCAGCCTGCTCCTATCAGCTCACAAAGGTGATATAATTGCCAGGGCAGGAGGGGACAAGGCCACCGCCTTTGGAGTTCTTCAGTCTCCTCCTTTTCTCATTGCACCTATTCTCTCCCACTCTATACGCACTGATTATACTCCCCTCCCTCATTGTCCCATTATCCCCCTCCAACAACAGGCCAATTTGTCCTTCCAGCTTGGCTCCCGCCTCCCCTCCTGCTGCGTTATTTAGCCCCTCTTCTGCACTTCAATGGCAGGTACTGATTAGAGAACTTCTACGACCTCTTCGCTATTCCTCAAAAATCCCTCCTCCCCTTCCCAGCAACCTTTAATCTGATTACAGGCTTTCTGCAGCTTTTCAGAGGAGCCCAGTCCCAGGAGGACAATAGCAGACCAAGTGGTTTCACAAACACTCTCCCCAGGGTCATATGATTCACAAGAAGAGCTGCGTCCACTCTTCCTGCAGCATCAGGTCCCTGCAAGACCTGTCTGTACAGTGATTTAAGAGAAACATCTCTGTTACAGTGAATCTGTTGCTCACCTCTTGGATGCTGTCATAACAACAAGCACAGCAAAGTTGAATTTAATGTGTTTGAGTCAAGATCTGTCATCTCCATCTGTCTTTGTCTATTGTATGGTCAAACTCTGTCAAATTTGGGTGAAAATATTTTGACCAATATTTATATTTTATATTTTGACACCATTTCATACCCATCTTACTGCCTATACACTTAAAGGTCCAGTTTGTAAGATTTGGGTGGGGTGGGGGGGGGGTTATTCCACTCTTTCTTCTTCTTTGTCAAAACCCACATCTAAATTTCCTACACTGTGACTTGACCACCAGAAATTCGGTCAGAGAATTGGTGCGTTGTCCCAGTAGCTGCTGGCTGCAGGAAGCATCACGTCTTTCTAACTCCACACCCCAAGGTTTTGTTCATTTTCAAATTTGTAGTCTTCAGCTCCAACTAACACTGACTCAAAACACATCACTTGAGGCAATTTATCAGACTCTTTGCAGCTCCCTGTGGAGCTATAAAGGCCTTTATACTACTTTTTCCAATAGGCTGCAGTGCTCACCAGCACCTGAAAACACATGATCAGCAGAGCTGGAGTGGAGAGTTTTGCTTATAAGTCATTGGAAGAACATCATAAGCTCAGTCATTAATCAAAACATTACAGGAAATGCTTCAAAACACACACACACACACACACACACACACACACACACACAATCTACCATAAACATGTGACATCGGTTAAAATTGAAAATCTATAATATTATTAACTCTCATCAGTGTGAAAAAAAACTAAACAAGCAACAAAAAAGCTACTATTAAGCTACTATTATGACATTGTCATATGATACACACTTGCTTTCATTTATACAGTTAAAACAGATTTGTGGAGGAGTGCATCAAGGTACAATTAGATAAGTATGACACCGCTGTAAACACTGTTTCATTGTACTAATAACAAACACTCTGAGGTAGTTGAATGCTGCAGTGTTTTAACAGATAACCCCTCAGTTAACTTGTTTAACCCCATCAGGCCTTCTTAGGGACCTCTTGACTCAATAAAGCTTCTGCCACCAGCCAACCTGACAAGACCGGCACAAAGCACATGTCCACCCAGTGTATTTAGAGTTCATTAATGTCACAGTGACTGGTCAGGAAATGACCCTATTGACTGGTCTGTCCAGGCCTCATTACCATCAGAATGAAGGGAGCAAGAAGACTGAGGCCCTGGAGGCAACAAGCAAGCCCACGATGACCTTACGGACACACTTTAATCCTCGCTGACTCTACACACACCTCAAGTAAAATTGCAGCCATGGACTGTTGTTACAGAGATGGAGAAATTTCTGCACCTCATCGGTTTTGGTGGGGAGTCACAGGCTCCCAGTAGTGGCAGAAGGACTCAGATCATTCACTTAACTAAAAGTAGCTATAACACAGTGTAGAAAGTAAAAACCCTGCATTCAAAATGTTGGTTAAGTAAAAGTACAAACAACTTGCATTAGCATCAAAATATACTTAAAGTACCAAAAGTAGAAATACTCATTAGCTAGAATGGCACATTTTATACATTTTATATTATTATTGATAGACTGTTATTAAGGTTGGAGCTGGCTTTCTATACTGCTGTGCAGCTTAATCTATATAATCATATTTTTTAATCTTGAATCTCTAAAGAAACTGAATTTATAAAATAAATGTAGTGTAGTAAAAAGTACTCTGAAATATTGCAGAGTATAAAGTATAAAGTAATATAAAATGCAGTTACTCAAGTACAAGAGTACCTCACAATTGTACTTACAGTACTTGAGTAAATGTACTTTGCTACTTTACACCACTGTTGCTTGAGAATCTTTGAGTGGAAAGAGTCACATGAACTAAGGTGTTCCTGTGGAAGCAGCATCAAAATTCACCAAAATTGAAGTACATTTGGTTTCCAGTTGAATTTTATCTAGATTCTGACTTTTAAAAATGATCAGATTACCAATAAACACTGTGATGATTAAAGGCAAATAAAGGCAGATTTAGATAATTGATATAGTTTCCTCTTTTACTTCTTCTTCTCTCCCTTGGCCTTCAGCCTCAAAAATATTCATGTTTAGTACTTGACAGACGCTAAAAACTGCTAAAAATCTTTTTTCTTTTTTTTTTTTTTTATGTTGGGACAACCTATACTGAAAGATATCTGTCACTGTAGATGAGTCCAGTAGGTGTCCTCTTGAGATGAAAAAATCTTAAATATTCTCTTGATGCTGAAGAAAAAAAGTTGTCTGAAACAAAAATGTTACACAGAGTTAATCTACTCTGCATGCACTTTTAAAACCTGTGGTTAATAAACTACATTCCTGATGGATTAACTCGGGACATATCACACACACAATCATCAACAAGTCTTAATTTTGTTTCCCTAAGGACATGAGTGTTGATTTAAAAACGTCAGAATGCTAAAACATCTGTTGCGTTTTCCATTTAACATCAAATAAGCTTATATTGATACAGTATTTTGACTTCTTCTTCTTTTTTTTTTTACCTCATACTGCCACCTTGTGGAGTGATAAAGGAACTGTAATAAAGAAGAAAGAATTTCAAACATTGTTTGGCATGTGTTGGGTGAATAGAGCTGATTCTACTTAAGTACAGGGAGCATAAGCTTAGTTATCACTTATTTAAACTATTGTTCAGAAAAGAGAACCAGAGACAATCTGTACGTGTGACGTGAGACCGTGAGTTTGAAAAGTGTGATTCTAATGAACTTATTATAACTTAATTTATTATGTATTGATACATAATACATATATTTATCATAATATTAATCATAAAATTATTATTCTTATTATTACTCTATGCCCAAGAAGGTACCCATCAAGTTAAGCATTGATTGTTCTAATTCAGGATTAAAGACAAATCAAATGAAAATAACAAGGTTCTGGTATGAATAAATTATTCACAACTAGTGGATCACTTTTTCATCATAGTTTTCATTTTTACTGAAAAAAGAAAGTAGAAAATCGGTATTTCTATTATTGTGATGTTTTTATGCGCATTTGTTAATTTATTTAGGCTATTTATACATAGGAAACTTCTCACATGATCGTTGCTCTTGCCCAACATTTTTTGTGTTGCATTAGAGAGAGACCAAGGGGTGTAAAATGATTTTTTTATATGTTTTCTTACATTTAACATTTAACCCTCTTCTCTTACCCTAGTAAGTCCCTTTTGTTCCTGACTCTGCTTAGATAACATGCTGCATCTACTTTTCTCTTTTGTTAGCCTTTGAGAATCTGTCTATTACTATTTCTAGCATGTCATTTTGTAATTTTATATACGTGTGTGTGTGGGGGGGGGGGGGGGGGGGGGGGGGGGGGGGGGGGGGGCGGTAGATGCTAATAACTACTAGCATTTCTCCATTTCTAGCTATGTTAAAGTTAGCTTAGATGCTAACTAGTCCCGCAAGCCTCATGATGGTGTCTCATCCTTCTGTATGTGATGGCTATATGCTAAATTTCAGTTGTATATTATATTTTAATTTGATCAAAAATGCATTAAATGTAAGTAATATGAGTTTAAAGAAAATAATATAATTTTATTGTTTTCAGTTACAGGTGATTTATGAATGTATACATTTGGAACTATAATATGTCAGTGACACAACAAGCAGACTGTCACATACAATCACATATAATGTATTGGAGGTAACATTCAACACCAACCTAATCATTGGAAACTGTATCATAATTACTGTAGTTACTTCCACCTTATGAAAAAGTGCACAACAAACAAATAATGTGCGATAAATTGTGGAATCATATTTACATGCTGCTTACAAAGACACATACATAATTTGAAAGAAATAAGATATATAACTTAAAAATTGACTAATTTACCATTGATTATTCACTAAACTTCTAACAGACAGACTCTTCATTTAAAAGAAATAAAACATTATCAGTGACAATATTCAACAAATCAGAGCTTTCTATGTTAAAGATAAAAGACGTACAAAAACTGATGGACAGTAATACCTTTCCAAACTCATGAAAATGTAGTTGTTCTGTGCATTACAGGTTATAATCTGTCTCTCACTTCTCATCATACTGCTTGGATTCAGGAACCGACACTTTCCACTAAGCAAAGTTTCTTACAAAATGAAAGAGAAAGTAAAATAATAATTTTCCATCAATATGGTATTTGGTCATTGTTGTCATAATCTTAAGCTTCCAATTATTGACAAAGATGCAAGACAAATGCATGAGGTGTAAATGGTGCGAGACAGGCAGGATATGGCAAAATATTGTTCCTGTTTTGTAGAATTGTCCATTTTAAGGGCATTCCTTCATAAATTAGTGTTGTTTCACAGCTGTATCAAGTTCAAAGTGACATGAGGGGGTTGATCTTCAAGCTGCACAGCTCTAACTTTGCTCCACAGAGAAGTTTGACTCAGATCTGGCAGACAAAAACAAGAAAATCATGTTTAATGGCAATTCAGGAGAGGGAGGCACTTAATGAGGATGAGTGTACATATATATATATATATATATATATATATATATATATATATATATATATATATATGAGTGAGCTTACATGTCTTGGTGCTTGTGAATCATGTGGTTGTTGTACTCCAGGACAGGAGGGATTGTCTCCTCATCTTCAGGGACCTGAAACCAACACCTGAGATCAGACGTTTGCCTTCACACTTAAAGGGCAATGACACCATCTAGTGGTAGAAAAGAGCGCTTACCTCCCAGTACACTTCATCGTCATAGCAGTTGTCATCAGCAGGGTCGCCCCAGATGGGGAACTTCAGGATGAAACCTTTGAAAAGAGGAAAACAATGACATTAAGCGTGTCAATAATTCTTAATTTGTCTTTTTTTTTTCTCAGTGAAAAGATGACTCTTATAGTGATGCACAATCTATTTTTCAAACTCACCAACAATTGCTCCTCCAACAAGTCCAAATGCAATGGACACACACGTGCCAGCAGCCTGGAAGCCTCCCTGTGTTCCTACAGATCTGTTTGCAAAGCTGCCTTCAAAGTCAAATGTGTTGATCAACCTAGGCAGGAAAAAAACATCTTTTAATCCAAAGTTTTATATAAAACCTTGCAAACTCAATTGACACTCACCTGAAACTGCAAATATCTTTGAGAATTAAAGTAATCACAGAGCTCAATCTGTATAATTATATGCCTGATAACTTGTTTGTGTGCTTTAGAGTCAGCAAACAGGCAAGATCAGGTTTTCTGAGCTTCAAGTTGTGTGTGTGTTTCTGTGTGTGTGTGTCAGTCACTCACCCCTCCTGTCCATAGACATCTGTACTGGCAGCTGCAGCAACAATGGCGCCTGTGAAGCCACCGAGCATCCCTGGCAGAGCGTGCAGATTGTGAACACCACATGTGTCTTGGAGCTTCAAGTATTTCTCCAAGAAGGGCTGAGAATGAGACAAATAGTCACACATTACTTACTGAAACTACACCCATTATTTTAATACCAAGCACCAGTGCAAAAACACAAAAACAACTGTAATTTTGTGTTTTTCAAAGTTTATCTATTGTGACAAAGTAAATCATATAACATATTACCTTATACAACATATAAGTTTACTGAAAAATTAAGAATCAGTCTTTAAAAAAAACTCACCATGGGTAAGTTTTTAAAAATATTTTTATTTTTAACTAAACTGATATGAACTGTCTGAACCCTGCTATCCTCCCCACCTTTAACTAAGAAACATTAAAAATTGTTTTATAAATCAAAAGACTGGATTATACATATATATTAATAATAGTAATAGTAATAATAATAATAAAGAAGTTTCCATTGCAATATTTATGCTTCACCAAATCAGTTATTTGGATTTGGGTGTGTCCCGGCTACCTCTTCTGCACATTTTTTATACCTTAATTTAATGTTAAGTGACTCATTGTGAATTGTTTGGAAACAGATATGCCTCCTCTGATGAAATAGTGGTAGGCATGTCAATGTCATTTACAGTTAATACTGACTCACTTTTTGAGGTGTGTCACAACAACTTGTTTGTGATCTGTTTCCAAACTGTTCGGTTAACTGCTTCTGAAATGAGTCATCACTTCTTATAATCCTGTTTCCTTGTAAGAAAGGCCGCAACTGGATTCTTTTTTTGCTTCTCCTTTTCATTCTGCTTCCTTCATTTTTCATCTAAATTCTTAAAATTCCACTTTTTCCTTTTCCTTTCCTTTTTGTTTTTTTTAAAGCTTTCCATCTGCAGTGATAGAGCCACAGGACAGACTTCGAAAGATCAAAAGTTCAGAAAAGGAGGACTGCAGGCTCACCGTGATAAACAGGTAGCCAAAGGTGGAGATGATGCCACAACAGAAACCCACGATCAGTGAACCATAAGGAGTGATCATGAACTCTGCTGCTGTTCCCATGGCAACACCACCTGCCAGAGTGGCATTCTGGATGTGCACCTGTCAGGTAAAACAGCATATTAGTTACAAGTAACACAGAGATGTCACATGACCAGTTGTAGATGATGTAATGTTACCATGTCGAGCTTTCCTCTCTTCTGAGACATGCTGGAGATGGCCACGGTGGTGAGAACACAGGAGGCGAGGGCGAGGTACGTGTTGATGGCTGCTCTATGCTGTCCGTCTCCGTGGTCCGTGATAGCTGAGTTGAAACTGGGCCAGAACATCCACAGGAACAGAGTACCTGAGGGGTGAGAGAACAGCAATTAGATTAAAACATTTACACAGGTTTGACAGTGATGAATGTAAAATATTCTATATGACAAATGAACTGTTGTATAAAGAAAACACTGACATGTAAGGTTAAAAGGGATGTGAGGGTTTAAGACTGGTCCTTTAATCTAATATTAGTTCTAATCACAGTTTAAGCAAAACTTAAAAATAATCTCAGAATAAATCCATCAATATGAAGATGCTTCTTTGTCTGAATTAAAATAAAAAAATTAAAAAAAAGATTAAATAATAAATGTCTGTGCTGTCAAGACCTTGTGACTACAAAAGAAGGGCTTTTGGCTGCTCTGTAAAAGTAAAAAGTTTTGTTTGTTTTGTTCCCCCCAAAAAGTTACTTTGTTTGTTAGCTAGTTAGTTAAACTAGCTACCAAACAAGTTAGGCAGCCAATGCATCATGGCTTACCAGAGAAGCACTAATTTCTCCTCCTATGAAAAAAACTTGTTGGGTGAATTATCACCTGAAGTGAAAGAAAGAAGAAATGCATCACAAAACTCAACTGGATTGATTCTCTTCGTGGAACTTGATTATGTTGCTAAATCCGTTAAAAAAAAGGAGTTATTTTAAGTTAGTTAAACCCCTTTAAGTGTAACGTTTAAACTAATACTGGATCAAATTTTAAATTGGATTTTAAAGTTTACGTGCAACAAAGTGGAATTGAATCTAGGTTTAGAGTAAAAACTAAGCTAAGGTTTAAATTTAAATTTAAATTTTTAATCTTTAAATTTTTGTAAATTAATTCTTGCTGAGGCAACCCAGCCTAAGAGTACAATATGAGTTGCCAGTCACTCACCAATCATGGCAAACACATCAGAGTGGTAGACTGATCCATTGAGGCGTTTGCTTTGGTGTAGGTTTGGTCGGTAGAGCACCCAGGAGATGGCCAGACCGTAGTAGCCTCCGAAGGCGTGAATGACCATGGAGCCACCAGCATCTCTGCACTGTGAGAGGAAAGCAGCACAAAGAAGAAATTGTAAAGTTTGAAGGAAAACTCTCACTCCTTGGACAATAATTAATTCCCCTGTGGGCTGATTGTATTGGGTGAGACTCACATGAAGGAGGCTGAGGATGATGTATTCCTCGACAGCGAACAGCGTGATTCCAAATAGGGTGACAACCATCAGCTGGACAGGGCTCACTTTTCCCAGGAGGGCACCGTAGGCAATCAGAGAGCCGGCACAGCAGAAGTCTGCGTTGATCAGACTGTCGGGGAGAAAGAAAAAGACAATGAGTTGGTTTTGGTAATATGTCTGTGAATGTTCTCATTCATCCAGGTCATTGTAATCTCAGGAAAGATTAAATAAAAAGCAACTGGACTTGTCGAAAAAAAATGCTTCCTCTCTAATCCAAGAAGTTGTTGAATCTCCTGGGCAAAGATGAAAGCATTGTAAACAGGAGAGAGGTTATGTCTCAGGCCTCCTCCTCTGTTGAGAGTGGGTTTCTCCACTTTAACATAGATGGCTTCCTTAACTCCTCTCTCAAACTATCTGTCCTCCCTGTCTAGAATGTGTAAATAGATGGCTGAGTCAGGCCTGGAGTCAGCCGTCTATTTACACCTTAAGGAGAAAGTACACTCCTTTGAGGACAACAATGTCCACATTCTAGACATTGTGCTCACATGTTTTGTATTCCGACAAAGCAGAGTTGTTATAGTTTTGTATTTTTCATTAGTTTTTACTTTTATTTTGCTTGTTTTCAATTCAGTTGCGTTTCAGTCAGCTTCTACAGTCAGTTTGCTCATTTGACTTTAGTTTTTATGTCTAAAAATGTTTAGTTTTAGTTTAGTTAATGTTTAGTTTAATTTCAGTTTTGTTTCAGCTTGTTTCCATTCTTCTTTCATAATTCTTTTTTCATAATTTTTATTTCATTTAACTAAAATCTTTGTTTTTTTCACACCTAGCTTTAGTTTAGTTCTCTATAGTAACCTTGCTACACAGTTGTGTTTACACAGAAACCTACAGCACAGGGACACAGTTTGTTCTCCGGGTGTCAGATTGTATAGTGAAGCTGTCATGTATAGTTTGCTGTGTTCACTGTACTCCACTACCATTACACTGGACTCACAGTTGGCAGTTTAGGGGAAACAAGATAAAAATTGATACAGCAAAACCAGAATTATTTTCTTTTTTATTCCATGTATCAAAACACGCCACCCAAATTGTCCACAAAGCAACTTGATCACATTATCACAGTCACTAATAGCGACTAATGTAGCCAAGAGACATTGCTTGAGGCAGTTTATCAGATTGTGGGGCCATTAAAGTCTTAATACAACATTATGCTGTTGTACTTCCTGTAAAGATCCACAAACAGACTTATAAATGATTATGTAAATTTGGTGGATTTCCCCTTTAAAGGGAACAGAGTGAGGACAGGACACTTTGACAGTGCAGATAAGATGGCAGGTGCATGTAAGGGTGGAGGGGGGAGTTAATACTGCTGTCAGTGAACAAACTTGAATAGCTGGATCTTGACTGACTGCTTTGCCTCAAGGACTTGACGAGGTAAAACCAGACAAAAGATTCTGACAGCTGTGACATAAGACCATCTTTAAAACTGCATCTTTCTACTTCTCTAAAGACCTGATGGTGTGCAAAAAAACAGACTCACCTTTCCACGCCGATGTAGATTTTTCCAGTGGTGTGGTCGAGGGAGTGGAACCAGCCCTGCATGAGAAGAGCCCACTGCAGGCCGAAGGAGGCAATCAGGAAGTTGAAGCCCACGCCGCCGAAGCTGTAGCGTTTCAGGAAGGTCATGAGGAAACCGAATCCAACAAAGATCATGACATGGACATCCTGAAAACCTGGAGAGAGGGACATAAACACATTTTGTCAATCGGTGTTGAGGTGTAATGGCATGATTTAGAATGATTAAATACAACACTTAGAAACATATCAAGCTTTGACAAAATATCTTTCTCTATGGCACTTTCATTTTCTACTTCACTCAAATTAACTTATTATAGTTTATTAATTATACAGTTGTAATTGTTAATGCTTATATATTAAGATTTTTTTCCATTTAATCTGCTATTTACATATAGTGAAAAGAGAGGGCCTGTCAAAAAATGTTAAGCAAGTTTATTAAAGTTGCTTTTGCACAGTCACAATGTAGATTCTTGTTGGAAAAATAGCCTCCTTATACTTCAAGTTGTATTTATAATCTTGTGGCCATTTCTTTCCATGGACAGAGACCAAAGAGAGAAGCAGGGGAGTTAAGACAGGCTAAAATTGCCATAATCTGCTTCATAACTGTGAGAAATATGTTTAATTTGAGGACATTTTTTTTAACAGATTAAAAGGAGAAAATCAGAGGAAAAACACCAAAGTGACACATTTCTGTCACAGGATCATCAAAATAACACCTGCATTTGCATATATAACTGTTATTTGCAAGGTGAGTTCCCCTATGTATTATTGTACTTACTGGGATATCTGAAGTAGAAGTCATTCTCAATGTTGCTGGTGATGTTGTGGTCCCTCTTGTGCTCTACCCATCTGCGTGCATCTGACTCCTCATCGTACCGGATGAAAACTCCAAACAGCACTATCATAGCAATCTGCCAGACAAAGCAGACAGCCGGCAGACTAACACGAACATTAGTGTTCTTTGTCCGGCCGAAAAAATTGCACATGTTCTCGCAACAGTTCCCCATGGTGGTGGCGGTGGTGGCTCTCGGCTGATGATGCTGCTCTGATCACTCCTCAGCTGGGTCTGCTCTCCTCCTCACTCTGCTGTGACTTCCAGCAGCTTCTCTGCATGGTTTTATATAGGTCTGAAAGTTTGGAGGGGTGTGGACCATTTCTGCACTCGTGCACTGCCTGGAGGGTGGACACATGCACCTGTCAGTAGGTAAACCACTCCTTCCCTACCCAACAAGTCAGCACCAGGCCCTAATACAAGATTATCAAACAATCACATCACAATCAGACATAATATAATGTAATGTCAGTGAATGAAAAAGGTGAAAGCATGCAGCTTTAAAACGACCAACAACGGAAAAATGCATCACAGTAACATAGAAGAGGAGTCATAACAGCAAGGCCAAGATAGTGATAAACTAGCCTCCCTGCTGCTGGAGCATCATAACAGATTAAAGCATCATCTCTGTCAGAGCAACTTACAATACACATAAAAAACTAACTGGTGACATCGCACCTTTACACTGATGAAAATACAGTAAACTAACAGGTGACAGTTCACCTTTGCATGGATGAAAATACAGTAAACTAACACCTAAAAAAGATGAAAATACAGTACTGTACACTCTGCGCACCTTCACATTGATAACAATCTTCTTATCTACATGTTGGCATTAGCAAATAGACAAAAACATAACATGTGTCGGTTGATTATTTGCCAAATAAAATAATAAATAAGTTCTACTTACATGGGTCCTCTCTCCTTAATTCATCCATGGGAACAACCTGTGCTGCTCGTCTTTCTAAAACTTTATGAAAGAAAACTATTTTTGAAGGCTGCTCTTTTTCTGTCTCTGCTGTCTCGTTCAATTCTGGCTTCTCAAACTTACTGTTTTGTTTGTATATTGCAAGTTTCTCACTTACATTTCACTAGCTAGCTTTCTGTTGATTTTCCCTCGTGGTAGTTGCGCATGTCCGCAATAACCCGGAATTGCACATGGACGCTCCTTGTACTTTTTAAACATGAAATCGCCCATTATAATATATATATATGTATGTGTTTTGTGCAAGTATGTGGCACTATCAATACTATCCACACCCAGTACATACTTAGGTGTTAAACAGTTGCAGTCACAGTACATTACTATATTGTATTGTGAAGATAGGGGCTCCGAGTGAATGACTGGACGCTCGTGCATATGGGCCCGAGTCACTCGCGGGCACTAATACAGTTGCAATACCTGCATATCTGGTAGTTCCGCCCTTGCGTCCTGCCCTTATAGCCAAACCGGCATATAGCTGGCACAACTCCTGGAACTGGTACCACAGCAGCAACATGATTGCTGCATACCTGCATAATTTCACAGCTTGGACATCTCATGCAGTGACTTTTTAATTGCATTATTTTGTGATGTTGCAACTTGTTGCCATGCTTTTTTCTTTTCCACAATTTGTTTATTGATATTTTCCAGTGAAGTGACAAAGCAAAAGTGCAAGTAACAAGCAAAATAGAAACAATACCAAAACCAAAAGCAGAACTCAATACAGTATTAAACATCAGTGGTTAAAAAGTAACTAATTCTCAAAGTCGTTTTTGACAAGAATACTTCAAACCTTTACTGAATCAGCAGACAGAACCAGACCGCCTTGTTGAAAGATTTGCTTCACTGTGTGATAATTAATAGTTACCTGATCTTGCTGTAATATTTGGACCTGAGTGAATTTTTTCTTCCACATTATATTTTGTTTTGCACGCCAGACATCTTGGCATGGTAGTGCAAACAAGCATACCCGTCTCATCATCACCATCAGCTTCTCACACTTGTTCTGTGTCTTCACTCTCAAAATGCCAGATTATATTTTTTATCATAATCAAGTTGCTCAGTTTGGTACATTTGGCTGCAGTTGCTTGTGAAGCTGTTTTCTTAAGTCTGGCCTCTCCAGCTTCCCTTTTTCTATGTCTATCCTCCATCTTGTATTTTTTATATCTTACAGCAGTTTTGTCTTCAATCAGGTGACCAATCGCAACCTCCGGGGCTTCTTTGTGTTTACTGAGCATGTCAGTTTCCCTTACAGCACAGCCCACGGGGAATCTTCCTGTTTCTCAAGATTAGCCACTCTGGGCCTGGTAAAATTGTTCAGCTACAGAATCCAACACCTGTGATAATGACTTGCCAGGACTGTTCACTTGGGCCTTTAC
>JAJHUR010136366.1:44132-55871 GCA_027495735.1 Lutjanus campechanus | reverse complement strand
ATCGCTTCTGCAACAGTTAAATTAAAGAGATGGCCTTGTGTGATGATCTGTGGGGAGAAACTTCCCACCTCCTATCTGTGTGTCTGACTGATTATTGCATGCAGCTCTGCCTCAGCTCTGTAAAAAGTGTCTGCTCGTCTCTCTGCTTAAAACAGCTGATAAATAAATAAGTAGGTAATTTAAAGAACACGGTCACAAGCTGCAGTGAACATGTGATTCAGCCGCATCCTGACCAGCCTGCTGCTTACCCTTTTACACAGATGTTGTCTTGGCTCTTACTACCTCCCTTGGTGGATCGAAGCAAAACAAAACTGACACCCCCCATACCACCTCCATACCTTTTACACAGACGGCAAGGCGGAATAAAAGCACCTTAAGGAGGCTGTGTGAAAGGGGCTAAGCAGTCATTTTACCTTGCAGAAATCAATATTAGTTGAAGTGTTTAAGTTTTAGTTTTTGCTGCTTAAGTTTGCCCTCAGACAGCCTTTTCTGATAGGGAACTGAAGTCACCGTCTATACTGTCTTTACAGTCACAAGCCTCCTTTGAACGAAAACAGTAATTCTACCACGCAGGACACTGGGCTTGCTGGTCTACTGCTGCCTCGATATGCAGCAAGTAACATTAGTTTGGATCCAAAGTAACCTGTTAAAACAGTGTCACACAATAACTCCAACAAACTAACAGATTGAGACAGCAGTAATCCAGAAACTCCCATGTGCTGTGAAGTAAAAATACTGTTTTTGACCAAGCAATCTGGTGGCGTTGAAGAATGCATAGACTGTGACTTCAGTTCCCTGTTGGAAGAAGGTGTCTGATGGCAAAGTAAAGTGATGAAAATGTTCTAAATATAGCATACACTTAAACTGATATTGTTTTCTCAGGTGGCAAAAATATTTTTAATTGCTGCCCCTGTCCACAGCAGCACAATGCTTAGCTTCTGTGTTGGGATGTAAGGGAGCTGTCAATCAAATGTCATCTGCCACGCCCACAGGCTTGTGAAATAGCAAAATGTGGTGTTTTTTGAACCAGGTTTTCTAATCGTTAAGAACATTTATTTTAACTCAGATCTTTGTGGATGCTTAATGAGAAACTAGAAGTTGATATTATATATGCATTTTACTATTTAAAGCCATGTTTCCAGAGGCTTTAATCTAAAAGGTACAAACACACCAAATTTGTCTTTTTCTCACTGGCTGTCCATCATCATTCATCCAGGTGAATCTTCTGATGGCGTTTCATGTTACATTTCTGGGTGAAGCGTTTGCCACAAGCCAAGCAGCAGTATGGTTTCTCACCGGTGTGGACCCGTCGGTGGGCCTTGAGGTTGCTCAGCTTGGTGAAGCTGCGGCCGCACAGGGAGCAGCAGAAAGGCCGCTCACCTGTGTGAGTCTGCAGGTGGGCCTTGAGGTTGCTGGGGTGGGGAAAGCACTTCCCGCACTGGCCACAGCGTGGGAGGTGCCTGGAGCCAGCGAGAGGGTGAGAGCCTGGATGTGGTAAGGGGTTGGTATGATGGGCGTTTGAGGACTGAAGTTGGGTTTTGATGCTGACCCATGGGCCACTAGTTCGGTTATGTGTTGCAGCCTGTTTGTCACCCAAGTGAACTCGCTGGACTGAGAGTGGCGGAGGAGGAGCAGCTTTAGATGTGGAGGGAATTCTGTTGAAGGGATTTAAGTTTACAGCCTGAGAGTGAGCTACAGACAGAGCTGAGGTGGTGCTGTTTGAGAGTGCATGGGGGGGCTTTTTCATCGGCCGGTGGAGGTGCTGTATTGCAGCTTGCAATCTGAGATCTGTGCCCACTTTGGAATGCAGCTTCATCACCTCCTGCACAGTGGCTTTATGGGAAATGTGCTTCTGCTTGAGTGCTTCTGAGCTCACCCTGTGCTGTTTTACTGAACAGGAGAAAGAAGCAATCCCAGACTTTGTCATTTTCTTTTCCTTATGCTCACTTTCCACATGGCAATCCGAATCAGCAATAACCTCCTGCTTGATAGTCACACCCAACACATCGCTGTTTTGTAGTCTTGCTGTAGGAGACGCTGGGGATGAAATCTGATCTCTACCTGAGGGAACCAGAATATTTACATCTGCTGTGACAGAGTTGGTCAGCTTTTGTTCTGTTTGCTGTAGAGAACCTCGAGTTTTGGCTGGATCGCTCTCCTCCTCTGTCGCAAGTCTGTGATTCTGTAACAATCCAGCTGTTGTGGCCGTCAGGCCGGCCCAACCACCGTCTACCTCTAAAGGTGGATCTGCCATGTGCGTTTCCTCCTGCTCTTCAGGAAAGACATATGGAGTAGTGTTCAGCGGGTCTTGCTTAATGACGGCCCTCAATAAATTCTCACTGTCCCCTTGAGTCTGTTTCGGTTGTGCTTCGGTCGTCTCAGTGGTGCTCAGGGATTCATGTCCTGCTTCACCTGGAAAATGAATGAAAACAGGAGTTATATCAATGACATCAATTGCTTTCTTCAATTGGTGGAAACATGAGTTGCTTTTTTTAAATTGGTAGACATTCGCCAAAAAATGCAAGTTGGTTGCTGCCACAGCTAATGCTGTCAGATCAGTATTTTGGCCTGAAAACAGAATATTCACTGAAATCCTTTTTAGTGGTTGACCAACAGAGAATTTTCTATGGCTGATGCCAGTGCAATACTTTGAGAGCAAGGTGCCCAGTGGCTGTTATTTAATGCTGATATCAAATGAAAGAAAAGTCATTATTCCATGTGCATTACATTCTAATATGGCTATCTTAGCCAGTAACATGTTGTTTTACACAGATTTTATTAAATTAATTAAATTAAAGCTAAGGTAGGCAACTTGTTTTGATATCATTGAGAAATAATTTCATATTAACCTTTCAGCATATTGTAAATCAAGTGGTCTGAGACAACAGACTTTTGCACCTCCTCTTGGCTCTGTTTTCAGCATTTAGAAAATCTGGCCTGTGAAGGTACACTTAAACCAATCACAGGTCTTCTCAGACTGGGGGCTCCTATTGGTTGTTCTACCAGTGCAGCTGTATGTGCAGGTTCCTTCAGTGAAGGACCCTGAACCAACGGCTGAAACTCCTGTAGGAAAAGTTGCTATTAAACAGAAATATAATAAAGAGAATCTTAAAAAGAGTCTAAAGAGCAACGTGCTCAGCTCAGTGAGTTTGTCAACTCACTCAGTTCACTTTGACTTCACCTTCAGTTGATTTCATTCACGTCTATAGCAGGGCTTTGACGAGTGCCAAGATGACCAGGCAGAGCTGAGACACAGAGCCGACAGACAGCTACTCAGAGCTGCGTAGCTCTGCAAGAGAGGGTCAGTGGCAGAATGGAGCTTCTGGAGGAAAAAAACACCACAATCATTCTGATGCCGGCTCCTTCACTAGCAGGAGGGGAGCTCAGAGTGAATGTTGCGGATGTTTAGAATTAAAAAGAGGACTTATTTTCACTACTGCATTTCAACCCTCTGCAGCAACAAGGAAGAAATCGTGGACACACGGATGAGCCAGACGAGAGCTCAGGGTTTGTTTTTTTTAAAACTTTTGGAATTTAAAAGTGGATTTATCTTTACCTTTGCTTGTAAACCTGTGTGCAGCAGCGACCATGGAGGAGCCAACCTCGCTGTTTACAGTAAAATTATCTGTCTGTCCATGTTGACTGCTGACCGGAGGAGAAATGTATTTGAAAGTCATGGAGTGAAAGGAAACAGAGGAGGGATGTAAAGGAAAGAATCAACTTTTTCTGGTGAGTACTGAGACACAGGTGGTGCTTTTGTACTGGCATTTTTGGCTGCGCCGAGTCAAACATGTCACCACTGATTAGCATTTTCATTATATCATGGTGAGCCATGCCTGAGATGGTCCCACTCTGGAGCGGGGACAAAGCGAGCCCGACTCACCTTCAAGTGGGCTGTGGTCACGTCATGCCAACCGCAGCCAAACCATGTCAAGTCTCCTTTTCTCCCTCTTAACAAGCAAGTGTTGTGATACCGGGCTCATGTGTGTGCAGGAGAGCAGAGAGAAAGATGTTTTTAAGAGTCTCTTTATGTTCAGCTCACAGTGCTTCTCTATCTTCACACTGAATCTTTATGTTCTGAAATGTAGTTTTTCTCCTCTGTGGCTGTTTTGTACTGTCAGGTGCCTCTGCCTGCATGAAGCGTGTACTGCTTTTCTGGTGGGAGGGGCTCAGGATGGAGAAAATGAAACCTAACTCAGATGAGACTCAACAATCAACCGTTTTTAGGCTTTCAACCTACTGCAACTTTAATAGAATACAAAACTACATTGGCTCAAGCTGTAGATTTCAGATCATAACTGGTATTTAGGGGAGACCGGGGTATGTAAATAGGGTTGCCATTCAATTGTATTATTCCATACATTATAACATAATATATATTTAATGCCAGCCAGTAATGGTTTTAGATTAGATTTGCTGTCATTTAGGACGGAGAAATCTGCTATCCGATCACTAATCCTTTTCTAACTAAATTTGTGAAATGCCTGCAAGAGAAGGTATTAATCTTTCTATACACAGACCACAATGGCAAATGAATTCCAAAGTCTGCAAACTTCAGGAGAAAAATTTTAAATGTTCTTACATGCAATGCACAAGCGAAGTTTTATATAGTGGTATAACTGAAGAACTGCACATCACATTTCTTTCACACACAGTTCATTATTGAGAAAATAGTCAACTGTGGCTAAATTGATCCTTTTTGAATAGTAAAAATTTTATGCAAAGTGTGATATTTACAATGGCACTTCACTGTATTAAGAATGGCACAAAATGGGCTAGTTTTATTTCTAAAGCTTAGAAACCTTGGCAAACTAGACTGAATAATAAGCATAGAATAAGTGATTATTTCATTTGATACATGTGAAGTTTGAAGGCATACAGAGTACGTTATTCATATTTCTCACATCTATGTACATGGACATTGTTAGTCTGCCCAGTAAGGCCATTTGAGTAGATTTAGTTGTAATTATTTCCAGTATAACGATATGATGGTCAATTTGAGAATTTATCAACAATCAGATAAGTCATTTGAAAATCTACAGTTGTGCCAGTAGTACAAAAAATCTAAAAGTAAAAATAGTATAAAAATAAATTAATAAATAAAAAATTTAAAAAATGTAAAAATCTAAGTGTATCAATGTAAAACAATTAAAAAAATCATCTGTAAGGTAAAGATTAGATTCATAAACAACATTTCATCCAAAAAGTGATGAAAAGACCCAATGAGAGCCAACGAGAATAACACATTAGGCATACAGCACTCTGTGTGAGGCAGGATGTAAGGTGCGAGGTGATGTAAGGTTCCCGGGCAAAATGCCCAAGTATTTAGGGAGTCCCTTGCTGTCAGAGCGACAGTGGGAAGCGGTGGTGACTACAGTGGTGGGCTGGTGAGCAAAACAGCTTCTCAGCTGCTTTTCTGTGTATTTTGTGTGCCTTTACACCCCTATTAAACATGCAAACTTAATTTCCAATGAAAACAATGGATCTAGGTGACACAGCACAATGCTTACCATCAAGAGCACCATTCCACACAGAAGAACAAGACGGCTTATTGACTTCTTCTTCCTTTACATCCACTGCAGGCAACACGTCGTCGTCTTCTTTTGTTGTCTAAATGGCACAGAGAACACAGAGTTCTGAAAATATGGTTTTATTTTGATTTGTTAGTTGGAATCTCTGCACTGATTTTTCCTGTCATAACAGAGAATTCTTCTCTGAGAGATTCTTGTGACCCACCTGTGATTCAGGGCTGTGAGTGGCTGTAGGAGTGTCGGCTGCCTGTGTTGTCTCTGGTATGATTTCTTGTCGGCTTCTTGTCCACCTTTCCACAGCGTCAGCCTCTTTTTTCACACCACAGTCCCTCAAAATGTCTGAAAAATAAGAAGTATTGAAATAGTATGACAGAATACAGTGGTATTTATCTAAATACAGGGTTCCTACGCAGTATGGAATTTGATTTTTGTCATTTCCAGGTCTGGATAAGTATGAAAAAATGAAAAGACTATGAAAAAATATTTGTTTCCAGACTATTTCTCGTATTTTTTTTTCCTAAAATATAAAGCTCAGAACTTCTATGAATAAATTGATCATACAAGTAGTGTTTTGTGGCACTTGGAGCAGGCAGCCAGGACAGTCAAAATGTCACACTGTGTGAGAGTGAGCTTGATGATGAAAGCAAGGCCATAAACTGTACGCACACTCGTACACAGAGCTGCCTCAACACCTGTATGTCACAGCCTGCAAAACAGCCCTGCCCCAAGTGCCTTATACCTGTAACAAATCCAGACATCCACTACCATATACATGTAAGTTTGAAAGAAAATGCTGTAATATCTTTGACAAGCATAAATACATCACAAATAACTCATATAACTGCACATTTATGAGTTATGCAGTGATATGGTGAGAGCAAGGCTGCACACACTAGACATGAAACAACAAAAAAATTGTAAAATATTGTAAAAATGTGCTGACAATGTTCAAAAAGTAATGACACACTGAAATCATTTTACATGACAATGAAAACCTTTCAACAATTTGATTTGGCATCATGTCCTTTGCAATGTCAATTTTTTTCACAGATGCAAAACAAACCAATGTTGCTGCTGCACCTGCATCTCAGAGATTGTTGCTAACTTTGGATGATGCTGGACTGTACTTGCCATGAGTTTTTCAAAGCATGGTAATCAAACATGGTTACTTCAATAATTAACATTTAAAACATTAACACTAATTGTCAGCAATTTTATCACAGTTTATTGTTTCATCACTAACACACATGCAGTTATTTACTTTTTATTTTACTTTTCTCAACTAATTTTCAGACCTAAATTACAGATCTAAACAGATCTAAAGACTGAAAATATGGTGGGAATGATACAATAATATTACTCCTGCAATATGTTAAGGGAAATTCACATGTAGCACTTCTTAGTTTACTTCATTTTGGGACAAGAGATGTTTGACAGTGGAACAGAGTGTGGACTAAATGGCCACAATGGGTACATGAAAGGGTTCAAAATTCACTTTTTTTGGCTAATGAAAGTTCAAATTTTACCAGTAATTCAATTAAGTAGATTACCATTGTTTTTTTAGTGAGGGAAGCAAATCTACCAGCCACTTGCATATTTCACCAGCATCCGATGGGTGGCCACTGCTAATTTTGTATATCTACAATCTTGCAATTATTTGATAACATAATAACACACATAACCAAAATATAACATGTCGAATTTAAAAACACTTATTTACATAATAAACATTGACATTTAATCGTACTCAGATGTAAAATATGATCTGGAAAAGTAAGACATTCTGAAATGGAAAAAAGTGTAGGAACCCTGTAGAAACACATCTTTTTGTTTGTTCTTACCATCCTGCTGTTCTTTGGGCCTTTGTTCTGCAGTGTCACTGGACAGCTCCACATCATCCTTGGCACGGTCAACACACTTCCCATTCTTCCCTCCTTCTCTCCCCTCTCGGTCACCTCTTAATCTCCTTTCGGCCCACTGCAGCTGGATTCTCAGGGACTCCACTTCTTGGTTCCTGCGCTTCACCTCCTCCAGGAAGCCGTCCTCCACCAGCCTGGTAACCTCATACATGGCTGTCTTCACCACAGCCTCCATCACATCCGAGAGCTGGGTCTGGAAAGTGACAATGAGGGTGTCCAGGTCCGACATGATTTACTGTCAGGGTCACGATGACTCCGTGTATTTGTGGTCACAATAAAAGTGAGGACTCCGCTGAAAGTTTTTTTTTTTGTCTTCTTTTCCTGAAAATGCTACCACCGGTTGTTAAGGTTGTTGACCATTATCACAGCGGGGTCTCAAGGCAACTAAACATCAACTTGTTGTTGTATGTATTTCAGATAACAAGAACTAAACATATATTTATTCATTTAGAGATATTAAAAGGCTGGATTTACGATATCAAACGACCTATTTACTGACACGAATAGCCTTCACGTCAGTTGCAACTGTCAGCTAAGGCGCTAACGTAACGGTAGCATTTGTAAGCTTCTGACTAACGTAAACAGCGTCAAACCGTTAACAAAACGTAGTATTACAGAGGTATGAATTGCGTAAACCATAGTCGAGCATAACGCGTTTCATTTTGGTGTATGAATTCCACGAATAGTAACTGTTCAGCTAAGCAAACCCATGTGCTCTAATCATTTTTGTGCGCTAGCCTTTAACAATCGCTGCTGGTCCTTGTTTTTGCTCGTGACGTCATTCATAACCAAGTACGGTGGCCTTAACGTGAAGTCTGCGAATAACGAAACGCGTTTTTGTACAGGGAAACCCTTAGGCTGCGCCAAGCAGTCATTTCTCCCCTAATATTCTCTTTAAGAGTTCAACAGAAAAACACTTTTCAGGGCTTCAGCAATAAACAGCAAAAAGAAAAAGGTTGTTTGGGATCTCAAAATATGGCATGAGTGAACCCTCTTCACTGAAACAAATCAAATTAGGATCTGTGGAAAGTTTTACTAGTTTAGTTTTTACCCCAAAGAGTAAATCACCATCCCAACAAAGTTAATTAGAAATCTCTGGACAGATTTCAGTTGTTTGGTTCAGTTTTTTCACACAGTAAAACCTAAAACAAACCCCACAAAGGACAGACATAGTTTTTAACACACAATAGGCTACCCCTGGGTAATTTTTCACATTAAACAATTTCACAAGTTATGTGTGAGGCAAGAAATAAACCCTCTTTAAACAAACCCACACCATCAGTTTAAAATCTCAAACGTTATATTAAAGAACACAAAACTAGGTCAGCCCAGTTCCATGTAATTCAGTTCAGTTCATAAGGTAACTCAAAAACTCCACAATTAAAGAACCCATAATTCAAACAATGATTTTTCCAAAACCCTAACCAAGTCTTCTGTCCTTAAACCTACCAGATTTATTTAACACACCATTCTCGCATTTAAAACAAAACTGGGCTGTACAGGGTACACAATGGAGAAACAAACGGACAAATCTCGCCAGAATTCCACAAATCAAGGGTTCCCTTTGTGGTGGGACTACTCCAGTAGTGCAGAAGAGTGAGTAGGCTGATTGCAGCCTGGGCCTGACTCCTCCCTTGTCCCAACCTCCTAATCAGAGCCAGGCAAAATATGGCACCTGTAGGCCTTTCCTCTCCCTCTTTTCCTGCCTCATGCCCTGTCCCTGCTGTGGCTGTGAATGTTTGCTCACACCAGGTATGTGCCAACAGTAGCCTTTTTGTGTATAATTGTACTTGCATTCTAGTTTTATTTAGCATGTATAATGTGTTGGCTGGCCAGGTACCAGTTGACTTCCCTCCTGCCCTGCTGTGTCCATTAGAGCCCAGACCTTGAGGTGGTGAGTAGGGTGGTTCATCAGAGTTTTAATATGAAGTGTGGTGAGCCCGGCTAATTGTGTTTTCTGCCCTTGTTTCAGGTCCTCCTGCCCCTTTGTACCACTGCTGCTTTGCCCTTTGTTTTGTTTTGCTTTGCCCCTTGTCTGTTTGGCCCTTAGTTATTAGTTTGTTCTTTGGTTACTTGTTGCTTTGATTATTGATTTCTGATTTAGTTTTTCCCAGTTTTGCTTATCATTTTGTCATAGTAGCGTGTATTGTATAGTTTGGTTTAGAGTTATTTTATTTGTTCAGCCAACTGGGATACATGCATACTTGGATACATATTTGTTTGTTTTCTTAATTATTTTCTGTGAGTTTTCTTTATTTCAGGAGTGGAGCGCCATACTGGTGAGAGGCTAGGCACCCGTGGTGAGGTCCCTTCATGTTTGTGTGTGAGTAGTTGCACTGGGACACCATAGACTGCATCATTTTTGTGGTTAAGTATTGCTGTGTTTGCTGTGCCCACTGGCGGTGAATAGTGGTAGCACCCCTAGGCACTCCTCTGAGTAGTCTGCCTCTCCCAAGTGGCCTCAGCTCAGTTTCTTAGTTTCTTTAGTTTTCCTTAGGTTGGGCTGAGTTTTTTACTATTGTATTGTTCACTTTTTTAGAATTTATATCAAGGCTTCTTAACATATATTGTAATAAAGTAATTTTATCTACCGTTATTTTTGGTTCTCTTGTTTATTAATAATCTTTTTCAGCAGCTCCAGCCCCTGCTATTTGCTTTGATTGATTTCACTTTAAACTATTTTAAATATTCACGAGATCAAACTATTTAGATTTCCACATTTCTTTTGTTATTCAGAATCAGAATCAGAATACCTTTATTGATCCCCGAGGGGAAATTATTTTGCAGATTTACATTTTTTATAGTACTGCTTTAAGGTTTAAGATTTTTTGCTGGTTTGAGGTTCCCCTCCCCTTCCTCAAACTCGACCTTGGTCCAAAAAAAATGAAAGGCGCAGTATCACTCAGCGAAAGCCTGCCATTGATATTAAAGCTTGTATTGTCTTACCTTTTGGGGGTCTGTGGCGACCTCTAACCTGCTTCAGCACTTGGTCCTCATGCCTGACGGTTGCTACCAAGAGAAAAAACGAGTCACACACTTACAGACATATTGTCACACACACTGCTGAATGGAGCAAGCTAGTGCACCAACATACACATACAGGCAAGCACCTGCATGTGATTTCTGATTTAACTCTGTATCCAGAGCTGGTCCTGACCTCCATGGGGCCCTAAGCAAAATTCTGCTAAAGGGCCCTCCTAACTGACCGGAGAGCCACATAAACCATTTGCCACACAGTCACAGCCCAGTGCTTCACTAGTCCTCCTCCCTAGTTTGCTCCATCTATCGGTCAAAGAATAAGAAATAAGATCTATATAGAACAGAGAGGTACAACAAAAACAATATTTATTGAATAGAATATTTTGTGTAGAATCTTCAGAAAAGTCAATATTGACATCAACATGAATAAGAAATTTTAGAATATATAATATAGAAAAATACTAAAACATAACACTGAGCTTTGGGTCTGATGCCTGGTAATTATTCAGTTAATTGATTTTAAATTCAGTATTTAATCAATCATCAGTGAATGTCAGTCAATTAATTTTTATCTTGCATTATTTCAGAGTTGTAATCAGTGTCGGACTGTAACAAAGTGCATTTACATCAAGTACTGCACTTATTTTGTACTTTACTTGAGTTCCATTTTATCTAACTTTATGCTTCTACACTACATACCAGAGGAAAATACTGCATTTTTAAATCCACAAAGCTAAAAAAGGCTGTTTTTTCTGCCTTTTTAGAGATGCATGGTTCTCACAGGACAATGTTGCTACAGACATCTGATGGTCTTATAGACCATGATGCATTGCTGTAGATTAAACTAGCCAACAGTGGCCTATTAAGTAGTTAAAATGAGCTCAACCTTAAACATCTACAGCAGTAAACAGTAGTAACATTAAAGCAATAATATTAATCCAAAAACATCAGACATAACTTATACTGCAACATGAATACTTTTACTTTAAGTATATTTATCTGATATTTCCGTTATTTTACTTGAGTAAGGTTTTGTGAATGCAGGACTTTTACTTGTAGTGAAGTATTTTTACAGTGTGATATAAGTACTTTTGCATTAACAAAGGATATGAATACTTCCTCGGAGGAGGACTAATGTCCATATAATGTCTGGACAGACAGACTGGTCTCCGCAGAGGCTGTTGCGGGAAAGTGTGTACACGCAAATGAACCCATGGTCACACGCAACGCAGTTATCTTTGCTGAGCTACAGATTATAAACAAATGTCCATGTTGGTGCTCATTAAACATCAATCATCATGAATGAATGA
>JAJHUR010136366.1:0-36687 GCA_027495735.1 Lutjanus campechanus | reverse complement strand
CCCCCCCCCCCCCCCCCCCGTCTTAATGGACTGGATGGATTTAACTGAACTCCAGGGGATGTTCAGTGACTTGGAATTGTTTTTGTATCCATCCCCTGACTTATACTTTTCAATAACCTTTTCTTGGAGTTGCTTGGAGTCTTCATGGTGTAACTGTAGCCAAGAATACTGATGAAACAGTGACTGGACCTTCCAGACACAGGTGTCTTTTTTCACATTCACTGATCTCCATTTCACCAATTGTGAGACTACTAGCACCAGTTGGCTGGATCTCTGTTAGGTCCGTCACTTTAAAGGGGGTGAATATTTATGCAATCACTTATTTTATATTACATATTTTTAATTGATTGACATTACTTTGTAGAAATCTGTTTTCACCTTGACATTAAGGAGTTTTTTTGCAATTTGTTTTTTCAAAAAAGCCTAAATATATTGACCATGATTCCATTTATAAAAGTAATAAGAAGGGGGAAAACATCCAAGGGGGTGAATACTTTTTATAGGTACTGTATATGAAGAGACTGACCCTCCAAATTGACTCCCCATCTCTCTTGGGACTCAGTTTCTGGCGTGATCCTAAGGGCTTCCTCCTTGAGCAGTCTATCCAGCTTTTCACCCTGTGCACCTGAAGACTGTCAGACAAGCAGAAAGACACCATTAATACAACAGGTTTAACTCAACTCACCTCAAAAGAAACCATAAGCTTGCCATTACATCAAAAGTTAAATCTGATTTGATGCTAAAGCATTTTAAAAATACAGGCAAAAGAAAATTTTGTAAAATATTAAAGAGATCACTTGACTTCTGAGGGCTGTGCAACAATAAATTTGCCATTGACTGTGCTGATAAGCTCATTTTAAACTTGTGCTCATAGAGTGTAATAAAATGGCCTCTACCTGTGGTGCCTTCATGGCACTGTGGACGTCTTCTGCTTCTTGACTGGGGGTGTCTCCATCAGTGCCCTGGGAGCTATTTATCTCTTCTTGCAGCACCCTCTCCTGTTTAAGATTTTTCTCTGGAGCAGAAGATAAAGAAAAATGTTGTTTTTGTCCCTTTTTTGTAATTTGAGAGCCTTTTTATTGCTATTTGCATTTTAAGGATTTAGAGAGGCTCAGATAATCTATTGGGTCAAACTTCTCCTAGTTTACAGTATCACTTTTAAGATACTTAAAATGGCTATAATTAATACTTTTATAATGACTATGGATTAAATAAATATATGTTATGTGTAAGAGGCTGCTCAGGGTAATAAAGCCACAGAGAATTATCTGCAGCTCCCCTCAGCTATATGAAGCTTCGCACTGACTTTCAGCTCATAGTTTTCCAGCCTGCAAGTTTACTGTTGTGGTCCATTTTCCCTCGGAGCATAATTTTTGTCCACAGCAGCTATAATCAGAGAAAAGCTCCAAAAACCCACTGTACACAGGAGTTAGTAGAGACCAAAAACAGAGCTAAAAAGAGAGTGAAAATTTCCCAGTCAGTGTTGTGTTTACAGCTCATCGCCTCTGACCTTAAGTAGACAAAAAATAGATCTTGCAGGTTTAAGGCAGCATAATTTATTTTGGCCACATGGGGACCACAGAAACAAGACGGAAACAAAATATTTAATAACATGTTGTTCACCTGTTTCCATATCAAGCAGACACAGAGCTACATTAGCATTCAGTGTCGTCTTTCTGGCCACATGATAAATGTTATTCCAATAGTCACAGAAGTTTATGTAGCACTTTAATGCTTCTGTATACAGTATGTGCTGAAGAAATAACTGACTGTAAACATTAATAGTAATATTAGACTGCAAATTGACCATGTTATGAATAATGACTAATTAGTAGAGACAGGACGAAAAAAAGGTGTCTTGTACAGTAATGATTCGGGGCCTATTACTGTGGGATCGTTGTCACACACTTTTAATAGACTTCATTAACTGACAAAGTACACAGAGTGTGATACAATTAAAGCAGTTTTAACAGATTTTGATCTATTAATCAGGGAAAATACTTGTGCTAACTTGCGCAGACTACATTTAATGATAATTATTAAACAATTTGCAGAAATATACATAGCCTATACAAGGCTTATAATATAAGATTGCTTCCAGGGTTCGATTGCTTTCACACTAGTCAAAATGAACCGCACTAACAATAATCTTTTGGTGGTGAAAGTTGCTGACCCCTGCAATAGACCATGTAGGTTATAGGTTACAACAGTCTGCTGACCTGTATGATTAAGAGTGCTGTACAGTCTAGTAAATACAATTTTTTTCACCTGCTGTTGCCTTATATGTCTGACAGTTTCCATCATATTCTGCCTATATCTTGTGACCTTGTGGATTCTCACAATTTTTCATGTTGGGCATAGCCACGGTAGCACAAACAGTGCCCTTGACACATGTGTGGAGTTTGATTGACATCAAACACAATCGACAGCCTTCCCAGCTTTCCTCTCAGCCATTGTAAGTGGTTAGATTTTAGAATCTTTTTGAAAACTAGAGCCAACCACAATGTAGGACACCATATCTATATATGGGACTTGGGACAAGGGGTAAAAATGCTGTTCAGTCCCACAAAATGGGACACCTAGTCACCCTGGCTTCTTGGCAGTTGGCAGCTGTACAGTTGGTTTATTAGAGGGTTTGTGACTACGAGAAACCCCTTCACATTAATTGATATAAATCAAATAAAAAAATGTTTAATTGTTCATCCAAAAATATTGATTGGGACAGCTTCAAACTATTGCAGATCACCTTCTGATATCTTAATCTAATAGTTTTTTTTCTAAGTAATTTTTTACATGCAAAGATGATTCTCTAGGACCTTTGAAATTTTCAACTCAGGAAGAGCTCAGTCAGCTTAGGAAAGTGAATTTGTCTGAAGTGGTGTCTGTATCCGCAGGGTCTCTGCAGATACAGACACCACCACATACTTCTGCTGGGTCATAAATGATGACTGTATAGAGTTTATAGATTATATATTATTATTAGAAAAGATGACAGTGACTGAGGAAATTTTGTCAAACATTTACAGCAAGATGCATGGGAATTACAGTGCAGGCCTTGAAATTAGGCTTTTCACCACCTTCTCAAACCTCACAAAGGGGAGTGATAACATTATTACATAGTAGCCACACTGTTAAGGCTGTCTACAGACAATTTTTGTTTATTGGCCCCTTGAGCACAGGTGTTCTCAAAACACCCAATAATCAGCCCAATTAATTAATTAATTGGTCAATCACTGGTGAAATTGATAACATACTCCATAACTGAGCAGGTGTGCATTTAGTCATCAGTGTGAATTAATATGGCTAAATATACAGAAGTGACAGCAGACATACTCACCTGTCATTCTGGGTTCTTCCTCACTGGACAGCCCAATTCTTCCACAGTCAACACATCTCCCCCTTCTGTCTCCGTCTCTTTCTTTCCGCCGGCTCTCTGACCACTTCAGTCTCCTCTTCAGGGACTCCACCTGCTCCCTGCACCGTGTCACCTCCTCCAAAAAACTGTCCTCCACCAGCCGGGTGATCTCATACATGGCAGCTTTGAACACAGTTTCCATGACACCAGAAAGTTGCGACTGAAACGTAACTATAGCCTCTGCCATTATGCCAGCAGTGTGTGATAACTGTCAACTGTCTTTTATTCTTAGTAAACTGAACAGTGGGCAACTTTTCGACTGGCACTAGAGTGACATTTGTCGGGTACAGCTAACGTCGGTCTCTTTAAACTGGACGTGCCAGTTTCTTTAACTCAGTTTTCAGAGTGCAACGTTAAATAGGTTGTAGACGTGTGTTAGTTGGTCCACATTTACCGTTTGGTAATTCCATCACACCACACTGCATGTTAACAAACAATAGGTCGGTTCTAAATCAACTTTAGCTTAGCTAACTAGCTAGCAGCACTAGTTTTGATTCAGAGTAAACGTTAATGATACAGACCGTTATTCCGTAAGCCATTAACAGACACATAAAGTAGCTTATTTTACATTGAAATTGTGTATGTTCTGTGTAAGGGTTTGATAGCAAGAGTAATTAATTTACTTAGCTTTAGTTTAACGGTACAAATTGTTTTCTGTTCAGCTATCGCATTTCCTCTAGATTCCGTAAACAACCGCACTTCCGAGATTTAAAGTACAGGTCGCGAGTTGGGACAATCTTCATCGTTTCAGCTGTATGAATGTCTGTTAACCCTGTACTGCTCGCTGGTGTTCTCAGGCAATAGAAACTCTTTTTGTCGCTCAACACTTTCTTCATTCCCACACATAACATTGTGTTATGTGCAGAGGTGGGTAGAGTACCCCCCACCCCGCCAAGTTGAAGTTGGGGGTGCAGCAACCCAGTCTAGATTGTATTAGGCCCTATATGTGGAACACAGCATTACGACCATGGATGTGTAAAGAACTGGATACAGCATTTGAGGTGGGCCTCTGTTCATTCCTGTGAGAGCTGCTCAGTGGTGCATGAAGCCAATTTCTGTGCCAAAGCTTCTGCATATGCTTCCACATTGTGCACTTCATTGAGCAAGCACACTGGGTACTTACTTCAGCCAAGCGGCTAACTTCTGGTTTAGCACTCCACTAGCTTTCTACATTTTATCAGACCAAATTGATCTATTTCTAATAGTGAAACGAGTCATTTTACTGGGGTTGCGATGCTAAAAAAATTATAGATGTTTCTTTCACACTGTTCACAAACAATCCTGGAGTTTTAGGAGAAACAGGGTAACAGCCTCATCCAGTACAATAGCAGTAAATGGTGACCACGGCTAAAACGTTTAAAAAAAAAGCACACAAAATGTCTCCATCCTGCTTGTGTGGTGTAATCCAAGTGTCCGCGAGCCGCGACATTAAAAATTAACCGCAAAAGACGCCATTTACACCATGTTTTTTAGTCGAAATGTCAGCTGTAGCATGTAGCTGGTAGGATGTAAACATGGCGTCGATCTCGCGAGACTTCCGCACGTGCGTCCATTAAGATATATACGAAGTCTCGCAAGATCGCGACTCGTGGACACTTGGATTACGCCACACAAGCAGGATGGAGACGTTTTGTGTTCTTTTTTTTAACGTTTTATCCGTGGCCACCATTCACTGCCATTGTACTGGATGAGTCTGCTACCCTGTTTCTCCTAAAACTCCAGGATTGTTTTGTGAACTGAAGACCTTCACCCATCATCACATCGTCATAGTGGTGAGTACATAGCCTACTGAATGGGTTATCATGTAAAGTGGAGTATCACTTTAAGCTTCCCCCTGACTGTGATGACAGATGGCTGCTGTGTGAATAGAGCTCTGGTTCCAGAAGTGAATTTCCCATTAAGTCACTCTGTTGATGTTTCAGAAAATCCTTATATAAAGAGTTTTAGGCCTGGAACCAAGCCAACCAACTTACAAGATAAATCCTGACCACAAGAAAAAAAAAAAATTGGAAAACATAAAAAAGGCAAAGCTACAAGACTGTGTACATAGTTGCTTCTTAAATTTAACTTTTGTTGTTATTATGATATTTATACTGTTAATACAAGTGTTGTAATATGTTATAGTTTGTGTTGTGTGTGCATAAATTATATTCACTACAACATTAATTGTACAATTCATGTTAGCTCCCCAACTAGCCAGTCTGCTTGTGGACTACCTGTTCACGGGGGGCGGTAAACTTCTCCATGGAAAAAGCGAGCTGTACCAATCACAGATCTTGCTGTTACACTTCAGGATTATGGGTACTAGTGTAGTAATTCTCCATGACATTGCTAATGAGACATGTTTTTCTTAAAACAAAGTTGATATTAATTGGACTTTGTGTCGTCTACAGGAGTATATACCATCATTTGACAATCTCATACCTCATGGTAAGTCCACATTGGATGGTTACAACATGACTAATAATCTAAATCCTCTATGCATAATATGAAAGGGATTTTCACTTCCAGAACCTCACTGTAGAGCTCTATACAATGAATACACTAATGAAAACATATAAATGTTATATTTAATTTCTGCATTGTTCTGCCAATAAATGGCCATACATCTTACACTTCTTACACCTTTAAGAGTGACATGAATAATGGACAGAATTTAGTTTTAGTTTTGTTTAGTGTTTTCCTGCCCACCTACTGCTCTCCACTCCAGTCCAGTAGGTGGCGGTAATGCACCTCTAAGCTGGTTTACCAACGGCCATTAAAACTCAAGGAAGAAGAAGAAGAAGACGAAGACGAAGAGGAATATGTGTTAAAGAATGAAGCGTCTTGGCCAAGAGTGGTATATCGCACATTAATGGCATTTAATTACTTGAATAAATACCAGTTTATTTTTAACTTAGTAGTAATATACAAAGGATAGTTTTAGGTGTAAGTAAATAACCGGATATTTCGCTTAACTTCCTTCAGTCGATGTGCGTCATACAAAGCAGTGACCGCGACTGTCTGGGAAGAAGCCATGTTGAGCCATCTCCTCACACCATGCCTTTAACTACGCTACCGTAAACCTAGTGTCAGCTTTGGATTTATATCGAAACTCGTACGGACGGTGAACCACAACGTTAAGAAGATGTCGGCGGACGATTTTCAGTCGAAGTACGCCTCTGTCATGGAGAGCATGCTTAAGAGTGCTGTGGCAGAGACCACGAAACTTTTCGAAACTATGGTGGACGAGCTGAAGGCAGAAATATCCAGAATCAAGAAGGAGAACGAGGACCTCAAAACAAGATGCAGCCTGTTTGAGAGTGAGAGAGGCCAGCTGACCGTTGACACAAGAGAAAGTGAGCCTCCACCAGGACCAAGCGACGGCTCCGAGAAACGTGACACAGCCGTTCAGTGTGGTGAGTTGTGGTGATTCCCACAATAAGCTTAGTAAACTTTACTAATATAACTGTCCGATAATACACCCTGTGATGCTTTTGTTAAAATTATAAGTGTTTCCAAGTTATTAAAGATACACATAGCTGTGTCTCTCTACTGACGTATCATGCTTTAGCCGTGGTAGGCCCATCAAAAATAGGAGGGAAACCATACTATGCTATCCTGATAGAGGAAGTACAGTCACGCTGAGTTCCCACAACAGAAACGCTGACAAGCAGGGCTACAACTAACGATTACTTTCATTGTTGATTACTCTGTCAGTTATTTTCTAAATTAAACAATTAGTTGTTTCTTTTATAAAGTGTCGGTGAATGGTGAAAAATGTCTATTAGCAGTGTTTCCCACAGCCCAAGCTGACATCCTTGCATGTCTTTTGTTCACAACCCAAGAATATTCAGTTTACGGTAATAGAAGAGTAAAGAAACCAGAAATTATTTTTATTTAAGCATATGGACTCAGAAAATTTAGTTTTTTCCCCTGTAAAAGTTACATATAAATATAAAAATATAAATGGTAAATATAATTTGTAGTAGGCAACTGCTATTATGTTTGTGGGATTATTAAATTAAAAGCCGGTTATGGTTTATTATGTTTGTGTGCTGTTATTATGTTGTTGGGTATTAAATGGTCTCCAAACATATATTTCTAAACTAGGGTTGAGCGATTGGGCCAGTATATTGTCTATTGACGATGGGTTGAATTCATTGCTGGTTGCTTTTTTGGGCCAATTTTTGGGACGATAGTTGTCATTTTATTTTGCTGATGTAATGGTCTGCAGAGTGACAGATACTGATCCTCGCTGCACTCTCATCCAGCGGCACAGTACACACCCACTCAGCGGACCTAGAGTGCGCTGAGCTGGGCGAGGAGTCAGAGATAAACAGCCTGCAGAATTAGACTCCTTGCACTCTTCACATGGTGAATTAAGGATTTAATTTGACCAAATCCCAGAACATATGTATAATTAAGCCTACTCATTGCTTTGAGTTATGTATTTATATTTATTTGAGTTTGCGCCAAGTCTGTTTTATACTGCACTCTGACCGAGTGGTGTGTTATCCTAAATTATCCATATAAAGAAGAGAGGGTTGGGGCGTCCAGTTGGTAGAGCGTGCGCCCAATGCACTGAGGCTGTTAGCCCTCTGCAGCGGTCACTAGTTCAATTCCTGCCTGCCGCCCACTTGCTGCATGTCATTACCCCTCTCTCTACCTCCTTTCCTGTCATATCTTCAGCTGTCAATATTGTAATAAAGGCAAACAGCCCAAAAAATAATCTTTTAAAAAAGAAAAGAGGCACTCACAAGTAGGGTGGTATATCATATTGTGATATGAGACTAGATATTGGATATAGTTATATCGTGATATGGCATAAATGTATTCTTTTCTTCACAATAAAGTGATGTAATTTTCTGAACTTACCGGACTGTTCTAGTTATTATATTGTTCACCCAGTTGACCCTTCACTAAGCCTCACCCTCCTTAGTTACTGTTGCTAAGCCTGCCAAGCTCTCCATTCTCACACTGCATTTATGCAGTTCACAGGAATAATAGCAGCAGATTTAACATTGAAATTGGGAGTAATTGTTGAAACACAAGGTCTGTGATTCTTTAGAGACGTAAATAAAAGAAGTTTCTCATTTCTAGCTGACAATGGTGGATTTTGTCAGCTAAAATAATGACTCACAAGCAGATTTCATAACTGTTGCTGATGTAAGCTAATGCTAATGGTAACTCTTTGACTTGGCTGAAAAGTTCATCTCATTGTTTCCATCTGATACATTTTAAAACAAGAACCCTACAAAAGTGTTTATGTAAAGTCAGCTAACAGCTGCGTACACCAGGGTTTCCGCTAGAAAAAATTGGCACCGGACAACATGACCGGCAGGTTTTAAATTTACCGGACAAATGTTCGAAATTCTGGACAAATATTATCCGAATTTATTGAGCTTAAAACCTCTTCAGCTTGAGCGCCCCCTGTACAGGGGGCAGCGTCAGATGTGTGCGGTACAGACGGTCTATGGGCACGCTAGGAAGCACCAATCATAACATGTAGCACCCCAAAATGACGGGGGGAAACTCAGCTAAAAGCCTCTATCAAGTATTGCCAGCTAAACGAAACACAATTAAAACCACAAGCCATAATATGGGCATTTAATAAAAACGTGAAAACAGCCCACGTTCAATTGAGTGCTTTTACTATTCTCACCACTTCAAGCAAACTAGACATGTAAGGTGTCGTATGAAAACAGAGATCGTACTGATTACGAAGAGGTCTCACCCGTCATGGTGCGACAAAAACTCTTGAGTTAGACGCCAAATAGTTGCAAAAAACCTTCACAGAATCATTAAATATGTCTTACTTTAGCTGTTTTGTGGCCTAAAATTATATTCCAGCTTGAAAAATCACTGCTTATGTCTAATTCCGCTATCATTACTGTAACATCTAGTATGAGTATTATTATTTACATACAGCTTACACATTTATATGTACTACCATTCCCTACACATAGTTTTACTGTTGATGTTCTGTTGCTACTGTTCTCTCTGCTTCTGTTCTGTTCTCTCTCTCCACCCCTCCCTTCTCCTTTTCCCTCTCAAATCCGACCGGTGCCGTCAGGTCGCCGCCCACCATGTGTCTTGGATCTGTCCGAGGTTTCTGCCTGTTAAAAGGAAGTTTTTCCTCGCCACTGTCGCCAAAGTGCTTGCTCATGTGGGGATTGTTTCAATTGTTGGATGTAAATATGATTATAGAGTGTGGTCTAGACCTACTCTATATGTAAAGTGTCTTGAGACAACTTTGTTGTGAATTGGCGCTATATAAATAAAATTTGATTTGATTTGATTTGATTTGATTTTACTCCTATGACTCTTCAGTAGTTTGAAATGAATCGCAATGGTTCCTGGTTGTTTTCATAAAGAGGAAGGACCTTTTTCGAGCGGAGTGTGCATCTTACTACAATACACTATCTTTGGCTCACGTCCTTCTGTATCATCATTGGTGTTGCTATGGTAAATTTGGGTGGTAGCGATAGAATACCTGACGCTGATTGGTTTATAGAGGTGTCGATCATCAAAATTGACCAATGGGTTGCCGAGATAGTCCTGCACAGGACGCAGCTTGTTGACACTTCAGACGCTATTAGCAGACGCTTTATACTTTACAAATTGTGCTTTGAGGGAATATTTTCACCGGACATTTTGACCGGCGGTGTTAAAAAATGTCGGACTTCGGCAGATTTTACCAGTCAAAGTCCGGTAATTACCGGATAACGGAAACCCTGGCGTACACGATATAAGATTAATGCTAAAAGACTGAGAAATACACCCAGAAATACACTATTTACTGTGAGAAAAAGAAGCGCAGGGACTCAATTAGTGCAGCGAACCTTCAGATGGGTCACCCAGCCAGACCAGCTGGACTGCGATCATAGAAGAGAGCCGAGATAAGAGCTATCATATATATCTTAAAGATAAGAGCTATAATTATCCTAAAATGCACTCCATGGAATAAATGTATTATCATTATTCACATAGTCAGTGATTTATTTATTTATTTATTTATTTATTTTATTTATTTATTTTTTTTGCCTCTAATCCTTCCTGCATGTGGCAGCTGTGGCTGAGTTGTTTTTAGCCTGGTTTATGATGGTTATGATTGCCTTCTTCTTCATTATTTATCTACTATTATAGTTTACTCTTCGTTTGTAAAATATGCTGCTCTGCTCTCAGTACTCTTGTCCATGTTGTGATTGGGCAGATGTTGCGGACACTGCCTCGTTTATGTGAACGTGCTCATGTCTAGATTGAGAAACCCTGGGTTGTCTCATTGAGTTGATAACCAGCTTCGTGTGACCGCTTATCTTTGATTATCTTTGGTAAGTATAGTGAAATTAGATCACCAGAAAATACCATGGATATGTTGAACCTGCTTCATTGTACAGGCCCCAGGAAAACTGTTTGAGTATAAACTGTCAGAGGGCAGCAGCAACCTTGTAATTGCCAGCTGACAAAACAACATGGACACGTCAGCCTATGGGAAAAAACCATGGTAGCTTTACCAGATGACAAATGATAGCCAGCATGGATAGTAATTTTCACAATATGATTTTATGTAAGCCTGAATGACATTTCTTACTTTTCTGTGGTATGAATCTACCTTGACTTGTTTGTCATTGTATGAACCATATGACCGAGGAGGGCGTAAATGCACTGTTCATCACTTGAATTAAGCAGAGGAGCCAGCATATGGCATATGGCTGGCCGAGACGCTGTTTAAATGGTGTGCAGACTCTGCCTACTTGGTGCAGACCCACTGTATGGGTAGTGGCAAGAAAAAATATACAACAGTGTTTTTGTTTGTTTGTTTGTTTGTTCTTTTTACCAGATACGGGTACAAAAAGGAATGAATGCAGGTGTTTGACTGGAGAAGTTTCAATACTACTTGGTACTTGGTTATTTTGGTTGATACCTTAAAGGTATTGAATACTGATACCTATGCTATCAATGGTCCAGGCAGAGTCTAATGAGCTGCACTGCTAACTAGCAGTAGCAGTTAGCTAGTTTAGCAACAAGTAAAGATTATCCGTCCATTAGAGACAGAGGAAAAACCAGAAAATATATAATTTACTTAACAACTGAAAAAGCATTTTCTGTGAGACATAGGGAACACAACCAGTCCTGAGCAGAGCAGTGGAATAAAGACAACAGTGCAGGTTGATGTGCACTTTACTGTATTTTGTGGGCTTGCCATGCACACCCTGGAACCAAACAGTGTTCGGGGTTTTTGCTCAAAACAATGACTTGAATTGTTCATCAATTATCAGAATTGTTTGATTGGTTTTCTGTCGAGTGATTAATCAATTAATTGTTTCAATGCTACACTTGAGCAAAGACATGCTTGAAACACAAGCAAATAATCAATGATTGGTCAGGTCTGTGGGCAAGCTGCTGTTGCATAAATTGAAGCATACCTGTCCCATCAGCATAGGACATTGACATTCTGTTCTCTCATTTTATAAGCATTTGCTGTGTGTTGAAACCTTTGAACTTAAAAGCACAAAGCAAACAGTCCTACATGACGCACATGCCAAATGATGAGAGAAAAAACAAGCAGAAACAACCAAAGATTCAAAGGATTAAAGACAACTTCAGTTCTATTTATATGCAGATGACACCCAGATCATTTGATTACAGCTGTAATATGCAACTATGCATTTTATGCATGCTACTTGCTACACTTGCATGCATGTTTTTCTGTGCGTATACATCCTTTATTAATGTGACTCCCGACCTTGGCTATCTGAGCCTTTTGACTTTCTTCTTCTCTCTTTATTTAACCTGGAATCAGAACAAACATCATTTGGGCATTTGGCAGTCAAGATTTTTCTACCGAAGATTCAGTACCTTGGTCTTAAAAATCACTTCTTGTCCTGTTTTTTGTCTCTTTATCTTTACAGACCTAGTACCTTTCCACACGATGCTGATAGAGCAGTGTCAACCGTTGCAAAACCAACAATGCGGTTATGAGGAGATGGAGTATGCTTTGCAGGAGCATGACTATGGTACCCGCGGAGAGGGAAATTCTCAAATGGCACTTATAGTTGTCAAACAGGAGGTACATGTGTATTTTAGTAGCAAACAAATGTAGTTTTCCATTCATGACTTTTTAAAATTGAAAGTTTTGTCATCCCTCTGTGTAACTCTAATGATGATTTTTCACTGCAGGCTGTCTTGAAGCAAGAAGAAATTGAGTCCACTGTGGTCTGCGGGCAAGTCTTGAGAAATAAAACAGGTATGGAATTAAAACGGACTTTCATTTTTCAACTAATTTTAAGTGTTTTTAAGATTTAATGAAGCCTATAAAATTTGCTAAGGTTTACTTCTCACCATTCTCACCTTTTTATTTCTTATTTTGTTTCCTCTGACATCTCTGTCATTGCTGTGCCTAGATTCACCATGGGCTTCTCCTTGTCCAATTGAAAATGAAGGGCCTTTCATTAACACGGTGTGTTCAACTAGAGATATGCCCTTGCCTCAAAGGCATGAAGAGATGCTGGAACTACCCTTTTCGGGAACATGTGGAGCCCAGAACCAATCATCTGAATCAGAGCATTCATTAGTCATCTCAGTCGCTGCAATAAAGGATGACATGGAAGAAGAGTCTGAAGTCAGTCAGAAGATATCAGAAGCTGGTACACAGGGAGGACTTGTGGCATCGGAGAAACAGCAGTTAGTCACTGATCAATCGGAGGTTGAACCTCTTGAAAAAGAGCAGCCTTCTGTGGTCCTCCAACAATGTCAAAGAGAGGACAGGATGTCAGTAAATGAACAAACTGATGTTACTCTGCAACAACATACAGATGGGCAATCTACACATGAGCAGTTGGCACAACCCACACCAGTCAACAAAGGAGAAGCATGTGAGGAACTAAAAAATGGTGTGACAGAAGTTGAGGCTAGCTCACATCCTGACTTGTCAGTACGACGTAGAAGAGGGCGACCACCGAAGAAAGCAAAACGTCTTAAACAGCCAGTTAAAGAAAAACTTAATTCACCGTCTTCTGATATTCCAACAGGACAACAGGACCCTTCATCAAGATTGGAAGAGGTGAAGGACTCCTCTGTAGCTGATACAGCTAATATCATTTCATCCGAATCCCCACAAATATGCCCAGTTCAGCCTAAGGGGTCTACATCCATTATCACTCCATCAATCCTGGAGAGGACAACCACTGCTTTAGAGGATGCGGAGAACAGAAAGGTTGGTTCTCAAGCATCTTTGTGTAGAAGACGTTCCTCTAAAAAGGACAAAACTTCTGAATCTCAGCAACTTTCCAAGGACATGGAAGAGGTGGGTACTGTTCAGGTTCCATTGACTGACGTTTCCTCTGCAGTTGAAAGGCTGAACATCCCACCATCTGAGCCACCACAAGAAGCATCAGCTCAGGCCAGAGAACGCTGCACCTCTGTCACTCTCCAGGATGCAATGCTATTAATTGAAGCCATGAATCAGTCACCAGCAGAAAATACATCCTCCTCTCCACAAAGAAAAGCAGTATCACCCCAAACTCAGTCTGCTCCCAGTGTGGGTACCATGCAAACTGTGGATGAGGTCCCAGCTGAGCCACAGACAGTGCCACTTCCTGGTGAAACTTGTAAAGCTGTAAGCAATCTACCCCTAACAGAACTATCCGCAAGAAAGCAGTCAACAGCCTCTCCTAAGGCTAACGATGTCACTCCAACCAGTGAAGCTCAGGCCCACATTGAGGTTGCCATAACTAAACAAAAGCATAGGATTTCTCTATCCAGCACTACAACATCAACATTGCCCCTATCAACTGCTGCAACTCAAACAAGTGTGCAGTCACTTCAGCAGCACCCTCCCCATCCTCTGATAAAATCGGTTGCACACAGCAGACAGGGTAATGCAGTACCTCATAAAATAATTGTTGTGCCAAGATCATTGTCCTCATTGAAGCCTCATAAAGTTGCAGTGAAGTCTACAGCCCAGCTTCCTACTGTTTTATCAACAGTGGTGGTGTCACAAAATAAAAGTATACTTCCACGCACTCCAGCTGCAGGCATGCCTGTTGGAACAACTTCCCTTTCCTCAGTTCCCCAGAAAACAATCTACGTTTCGTCCAGCAAATTGCTTCCTGTTGTCACACAGTCGACAGCCACCTCTACGGACATGCAGTCAGAGACTCAACCAAACCCAAAAATGACAATTATAATTCCGAGACAAATGTCCGTTGTAGCATCAATGAAACAGAAGTCACAGACCAGTTCACTGACAGCACAGCAGGAGTCAGCCAAATCATCTGGCCCTGTTATGATGGTTATGTCTTCATCACAGGAGTCAAATGTTTCTATGGAAACACAAACTGCTTTAGACAAAGTGGCCACAGTACTGTCTCAAAAGAGGGATATTGCATCTGACAACTTGGAATCTCCCAAACAGCCTGCCTCTGTTCCTGAAACAATAAATGCACAGACGCAAACTTTGTCTAGTTTAAAAATGCCAGTTGGGCTAGTGCCAGCCTCCATGTCTCCAACATCACCACCGGGTTTTGAGCAAAAACGCTCAGCTGTGGTCAGATTAACCAGGCTCCCATTTCCAATATCAACTAAAGAATCCGTTGTGGTCTCAAGACTGCCTACAAATGGATCTTCTGACTTTCAGTCTGCTGAAATTTGTCCCAATTTAAAAGAAACTCCTGTGTCTGTAGAAGCCTCTCAGATGTCAGAACAGCCAAATGATATCGAAGAGAAGCCATCATTATCTTCTGAAAACTACACCACTTTGGAAGACTCACTTAACAATGGGTGCGTGCAGCCATCTTCATCATTCGAGGTGTCACAACCAATCTTTGAGAAATCAACAACCATCAGCACGACTGAGCTGTCAGCTTTATTTGGCACAGCTGGTGAACCTACTTCTAATTTGGGCCAGGAAATAATTGAAGTAGAAGAAGAGAAACGATCAGCTGCTCTCATACATCTAACCTCCATCACATCCAAGGACACAGCGGACCCTCATTTACAGATGACTAAAACCCAGTTCCTGGCACAGCTGGCAGTGTCGCCTGTTGCGGAAGACCACAAAAAGGTAATGCAGTAGTAAACACTCCTTAATCTGTTTAACAATATTATTGCTGTGGGGATTAAATTAAAGAAAGAAAGAAAATTCAGCCATGACAGGCACGGTATTTTTTACTTAACATTGTGATAGGAATGCACACCCCAGCATCTCAGTGGTGGCAGTCTATGTAGTTACGTTTTGTAAAAAGCATTGATGGTCATGCACCTTGTATGTTGTGATTAGTCTGCATGTATTTAGCTAAATTTATTTTTCTTCTTTACTTTTTGTTATAGGCCTCTTCTAAAGACCCCGTAGATGCCAGAGCTTCTTGTGCGGAGACCAGCACCAGTGATAAAAACACGTTGCAGAAAAAATCCCTTATGGCCCAACTCCGAACTCACATCAAAACCCACTTGCAAGCCAGAAGAACTGAAGCAAATCTAGAGCTTCACACAGAAACTGAGACGCAAACTGTAGGGCCTAAGAAACCAAGATTAGAGAATGACCATTCAAATGATGAAAACACAACTAGCAACATTATTCCTCTTAGCCCAAAAAACACTGTAGCAGTCGAGGATGTTACATCTCTAAAACAGGCAACTAATGACCCTCCTCCCATTAGTCCAAGGAGATCTGGACTATGTAAAGATGGTGTTAAATCCAGGATGACTGTTGGAGAATCATCCTCTGTCAGTTCTAGGAGGTCTACAGCAACTAGTGAATCCCCTCCTTTAAGTCCAAGGAAGACAAGTTTGGGTAGAGACGGTGTATGTTCCAGAAATAAAAAATCCACTTCTGTAAATCCTAGGAGGTTAAGCTCTACAAAAGAAAGTGCTACCCCTAAAAAGATAAAAAACACCTCCATGACTGCTAGGAGGTTAGGTTCAACCAAACATAGTGCTACGCCTAGAAAGACGAAAAACACTTCTGAGAGTAGCTCAGCTAAAGAAAGTGCTACCTGTAAAAAGACCACAAACAAGAATAGTTCAACCAGAGATGGTGCAAGCCCAAAAAATACAAAAACTGGTGGTCACCCTAACAATGCTAAAGCCACCTCTGTGAGATCTGGGAAGACTAGTTTGAGTAGAGATGGTGCTTCTCTTAAAATGACTAAATCCATTTCTGTTAGTCCTAGGACATCGGGTTTGAGTAAAAATGATACTAGTCCTAAAACGTCTGCCAATGAACCAACTTCTTTCTGTCGTAGGAGGTGTACCTTAACTAAAGATGGTTTTAACACCAAACAGATTAAAAGGGAATCAAATTCCATCAGTCCTAGCACAGATACAGATGGCACTAGTTCTAAAACCACAAAGAGTGAAACAGATTCCCTTAGTGTTAGCTGGCCTAAATGGGATAAAGATGATGTTAGTCCTGGTAAGACTGGCGAATCTACTTCTATTAAGAAACCCAGATTAATTGAAGATGGTACCAGTCCAAGAAAGAATTTAGGAGTAAATTCTAGCTGCGAGGCTGTAAAGAAATGCACAGTTACAGCTGTGTGGACTCCTCCTACAATGCCAGCCAGTAAAATGCCTCCAGCAGGTGGAAAGAAGTCAGGGCAGTTACCTGTAAAGAAAAACGCAGTATCCCCAGGATCCCCAGACCGTCCAGTAGTTTACCCCCCCAGTGTTTCTCTCTACCCCATACCAGTCAAAGCACCACCTGTTGTATCACCATTACAACCTTTATCAGTCATTGGTTGGCGTCTGCTCAAGAACCAGTGTGGGGAGTGTGGTCGTGTCCTCAGCAGCAGTGCGGCCCTGGAAAGCCATGTTAGTCTCCACAAAGGTCGTCGGCCTTTCTCGTGCACACTCTGTGGGAAGCGCTTCCCAGACTCCAAGGCTCTTAAACGGCATGGCCGTGTCCACCGCAATGGTAGGATCCATATCTGCCAGCAGTGCGGGAAAGGCTTTGTCTACCGATTTAGCCTAACCAAACACCTCCAGATGGTGCACGGCAGGCTGAAACCTTTTGTTTGTCAGATCTGCGAGAAGGGATTCTTCACAAAAAGAGATGTTGAAGCCCACATACGAATCCACACTGGAGAGAAACCATTCCATTGCAATCTCTGTGAAAAAAAATTTGCAAGGAGAGTAGAGCTAAATGTGCATTTAAGGTGGCATAATGGGGAGAAGAGACACTGGTGTCCATACTGTGGTAAAGGATTTTTAGACTTCAATAATCTGAAAAGGCACAAGTATATCCATACAGGGGAGAAACCACATTCCTGCCCACACTGCCCCAAGAGCTTCACACAGTCAGGTCACCTGAAAAAGCATGTAAAAAACGTACATAAAATGCAATGAGAGATGGACATCCAAGATGCCACCCTGTTCCACTGAGAACATTAATGCTTTCTTTAATGAGAGAGATAAAAAGTCTTGTAATGTGAATATTTGGCATGGAAGGGATTTTTTTTCATTGGATGCAATGCATCTGTGAAGCAAATGCAAATGGAGAATTCATTGCACTCTTAATGTTGTGTTCATCAGAGGATGAGTTTTTTTTTTATTATGTGTGTGTGTATATATATATACACATATATATTATGAAGGCTTAAAGGAATAGTTCAGCATTTTAGGTAATTCGCTTTCTTGCAAAGAGATGAGAAGATCAATATTAATGTTATGTCTATGTGTTAAGTATGAAGCTAGAGCACAGAGGCAGTTTGCTTAGGGTAAGGACTAGAAGATGCACCTGTAAACGGAATTTTAGGTGTACAGAATAAGCAAGTGAGATAAAGCATTTTAAGAGTTTTAGAGGTGCTCGTAGCTGTATTTTTGAGCGTTGAACAGAACCAGACTAGGTGGCGAGTAGACAAATAAGCATATTTCCCAAGATGTCAAACTAATCTTTTAAAAACAGGGCACTGTGTGCTCTTCACAGGGTAGAGAAGGTATAGACTTGAATGCTAACAATGATAATTTTCTGATAATACGCTTAGGTTGGTTGCTAAGAATATACATGTGGGAAATTAGCATTGTTGTCTTTCCATGCTGCATCCAAAGAGATTAATAGTTTACTTAATTCATGAGACTAGTGAGAGCATATGAGAACCAGCATGAAAACATTGTGTGTCTCTTACAGTTTACCTAATTTATTTATGTACACAGCCACAAGATGTTGTAGATTTTGTTATGTTAGCAAAAATGCTAAGATTAATCTGACACCAACCTCAAGTTGACGTAATGATGTACATGAAACATCTCTTTTTTGACATAGGCTACAGTGTAAACATTTGCATACTAGAGCTGTCATATTTTTACTGTCATCCATTTTCCTCTATTGTCTCAACAGAAATGACCTACAATTTTAGAATATTGTCTGCAAACATGGTTAACTCGCTGATGTGATATCACTCAGAGAAAATTCAACTATTTTCATTGTTTTTACAAGACACAACTGAAAGCAAACATGTTGAAAGATGTCTAATTTTGGAACATAGGGTAAATTTATGAAAAATGATTGACATCTGTAAAAATGTTAAATAAGAATACTTGCAATTTAATGTTTGAATTATTTATTCAATTTAGACTATTTATATTTCTGTTTTTTACTGCTTCTGTTTCAAAAATGGCAATAAAAGTTAATAGTACAGCTTGTACAATAATTAACCTTCTCAATCAATAATTATAAAGGTGCGTTCACACTGGACATGAAATGAAACTGCAGCTTGATTTTGATCATTGGAATGTCTTTGCAGTCGGTGTTTAATCCCCAAAAAGCTAGTGAATGTATCCTTACAGTTGTCAAAGCTCACCAAAAGCACATTTATTTCAAGTTTGGAAAATACTCCTTGGCTTCAGTTGAGGCCACCTTAAACAAACCTACATTTGTTAAATTTTGACATGACTTGGTTTGCATTTTTGTTGCCTTTGGGTTTCACTTCATGTGCAGTCTTAACGCACCTAAAGAGAATGTGTCGCTGCTCCACTAGTAATGAAGCACAGCTTTAGCAGCTTTGCAGATTAAAGTCAGACTTAAACTGACATTAAACATTTTCTTATTTTATCAGTGGCTCTTGCATTGTGCTGTATTCCAGAAGACAGCTTAAATGCTGTCACAGCTTTGGTAAATCCTCATTTTCTTCAACAATAGATATGTGAAGTGTGTTTTCCATTTTCTTAAAGTTCTAACTACATTTGAGTAGTTTGATCTTTTTGCAGTTCCAAGCCTCATTTAATAAATTGTACAGATTCTGAATTTACATAGATTTGATTGCTTTCAAATCAAGATGTATATTTTATTGGTCCTGTCATTTGAGAAAAACAGGTAATAAATGTTAAGTTGACACCTAATCTTCTTTTCCTCTTTTTTTGTCAGAATGAATTGAGTTTTTCCACAATTGACCACTCAAGATATTTTAACTGTGACACAAGTGCAAGCCTTAATGCTAATGCTTGATCATTTTAATTAAACCTGCAACCGTATGTATGGCAGACTTGCCATATTGTTACTATTAAGAAAGTTAAGGTCATACCCCAAAGTCACTCAAAACACATTTCTGCTGCCATTCCAATACAATGAAAGTGAACTGAATTTTGTACAATGAAAACTGACATTTGAAAACAATGTTGTAGTCACAGACCACTGTATTTTTTAGTTTTCAGTGGAACTAATTGTCTCTATAAAAACTGTTGTGAATAAGGCGTGTCTACTACAGGCTGACATAATGACATTTTTGATTATCATCTTTCCTCTCTATCCAATAGTAACTCTCACTTTACAGTAATATCTCTCATTCCGTCACTCTTACTGCTCTCAGGTTTTCTGTCCTCTGAAGGTGTGAGCCCTAAGTGCCTTAAGAAGAGCCATCTACCCAGAGAAGGTCTGTTAGGCAATTTCCTTTAAATATTATTGGGTTTGTTTGCAAACTGTACAAATACCAGAAACCAGCAAAATCACACCAACTGTATTATGTATTAGACCAAACAATTATTTTCCATGAAAAAAATAGCTTCTTTTCTGCATTTATGTAACAAATTAAATTTGAGCTACCCAAAAAGTAAAGTTCATAGAAGATAATTTACTGTACGTGTACATGTCTTCCATGGTAAATGTGTTTCTAAAATTTGTGCATTTTAATGGTTAAAAATGACTCTGCTACCCTGATGTGCAACCAAACATTTGTTCCAGGAAGGACTTTTATCCATGAAACTGAAGTGATTCAAACTCTGCAATACAATCAAATGTTTGTTTTTTAATCAAACATTTATTTTTTGGCAACTTATGTACATTCATTATGCATTGCTTAATCAGTGCCCACATTTTGTTTAAGCAGGATAGCTGAGAAATGTTACCTAATCTCTTCAAAGACTTGCTATGAAGGCAGACACCAGCAGGCACAGCCACAGTGGCAGCGACAGGGTTAAAGCAGGAGGGCCAGCAGAACGTTCAATGGAATGATAACACTTGCCCACATTTCCAGCTTTATCTACAGCTACCAGCTCAAGAATCTGCGAGCAGCAGGAGGCTGTGTAGTTTGCTTGAACAACAGGAGCACTCAGGGAGGTGTATGTGAGGTTTCCATCGCCACGACTGAGCGAAACACGCTCTATCCCAGTGCCGTTTCCATCAGTAATGTTGGCTGAGAGCTCCCACTGGAGAGGTCCACACTGAGATACATCTTTAGGGCAATCATCAGCCAGCACACTAACCACTTCACACAAAGGCTGGACAAAATCTGTAATCTGGACAGAGAACAGGAAAAGAAAATTGTAAAAATTTTGCTTGAATTACAGTAAAGAGCAGTTAAGATCTGAGGAATTTCATCTGTAACAGCCAAGTTTGTGGTGATGTTTGAAAGCTTTTTAAACAAAATTTATTTCACTCTTTCCAACAGCATAGTTCTGGATTTGTCTGGTTACCTTGGTAACGACAGAGAATCTCAAAACGGCGTAATTGGAGTCAACACCACTGGATGACTTGGCCTCCATAGTCAGAGTGACATCAGTGCCTGATGGTGTATCGGCAGGTGGCGTGATGGTCAAGGTAGCATTTGTGTATTGTCCAGCTGTTAATGTGAGGCTGTCAAGAAAGGAGAGAAAAATACACTGAAAAAATTATAAGGAACCATTATTGTGAATAATCCATGCATTTGATTTTGATTGAATTATTAACAAGTCTACAGCCTTGCTAGTGGCTCTGTGATGGGCACAGTGATGCTTTGAGCTAAATGCTAATGTCAAATACAACCAATGGCAATGTCATTAGTTTTGTAAGCATTAAGAACCAATCAAGTATTGGACAAATTGTCATATACATGTTTAATGTCAGACAGACCAAAAAAAATCCCTTAAACTGGGCTACTTTTATGATGATAGGTCTTAGGCTCTGATTGGTCTACTTGACCTCAGTCCAATCTGGCAACATCTGTTGTAGTGTGCAGGGTGCTTGTGGTGGAGTATCAAAAAAACATTTTTCCTCTTAGCTTTAATCCTTTTTATCCTTATAAATTGTTATGGTATGTGGAATGGAACTAGATGGCACTCAGCGTGTAGTGCTCAAAGTGCCAAAAAACAAACAAACAAAACAACAATTTGTCTCTTTCCAGAAATCATGACCTGTTTATTCAAGATAATCCTTGTTGTAAGCAGTTTCATGTAGGAACTATTTTCTTTCTATCATTCACCAACCATGCACCAAGAAAGCGTGCATATACTCATGGTTGAGAGGCTCCTGCTTGTGACAGCACACAATGTAAACATTAATGTTGTCGTCTTCAGCTGAGCTGTAAACTCTTGACCTACAGTAGTTACAGGCTGATAACTTCAAAACTCAACAACTAACACCAAAACAATCTAGATGCATGAGAGGTAAGAGGGAAAATATGTATTTTTGATTTGGGGGTGAACTTTCCTTTCAACATGAGTCACTGAGAGAGATATGATGTGCAGATGTGAGTGGGGTTGCACATGTTACTCCACCCAGATGTAACCTTGGCCTAAGCTTCTCTTCTTTAGAAGCAGAGACATGTCAGTACAGATAGGATATACAGTATATATATATGCTTCTTCTCACCTGCTTGGGTAGGTCATGGGGAAGTTTCTATCATTTCTGGCATCTATCAAGTATTTACCACCAGAGCCCTGGGTCATGACACTGAAGGGGAGCCTGAAGGCTTTTCCTGGCTCCACACTGCTGTCTGTCACAGCCTAGAGGGAAATGGAAGAGCAGAAGGAAACAAAACAGGTGAGAAAGACTGATATTCCCATACGCCTACAAACTTCAAGGCAAAAGTGTAAATATTATCTCATCTTACTTTGAAACAAACAGAATCTGAATGGGTACACAGGAGCAGAGACCTACCTGGATATTCACTGTGGAGACAGACATCTGCGTGGTAGACTGCCTCTGAAATTCGCTGTTTGACACTTTGTCGGTTCCTTTCAGAATGACCACAAACTCCCCTCCAGGGACTGCATCTACAGTCACCAAGATGTCTCCGTTGCCCATGTCAGTGGTTGTGCCTTTGCTAAAAGTCTCAGAACCAGATATGGTTACCAGGCCAACATCTCCAACAGCCATCGAGGATGGACCTTTCCTGCCCATTACCGAGAGCATCAGGGTGGCTGGCTGGCCTGGGTTTCCACAAGAGAGAAATGAAGACGGAAGCTAAGAGGAAGAAATGAATTTTCATGGCAAAATATGATTGATTGATTTAACATCAAATATTGGACAAGCTTAATTGTTCAATTGGCTGTCAAATATGGAAAAAATACTGGACCCCTGTCTTTAGGCTCACAGAGTTAAAGGAATTTGCATTTTAGCTAGCTTTTTATCATTATTGAAACAATATCATTACCATGAATTCTTTTGGCCACAATAATTGTTGTGGAAATCTAATATTATGACAGCCATAAAGCTTAGCCATCCCACAATATCTCACAGACAATAATTTCTATTCTTGGAACTATTTTTAACACTGACATATACTCTATGATTTTAATAAATGTATAGAGATATAATTATGTTAAAAAATTAAGGCTGCCCCCTGGAAAGTTGAAGTTTTGAATCATCAGTCATTCACCCCTCAATCCACTGAGATTCTTCAAGTTAAGTATATTTTGTTTTTTGTGTTTTTTGTCAGTCTGTGTAAATTACAGTAACAGGATAAAAGAGACAGAAGCTTAGAAAATGCACAGGGATAACATTTCAACAGGGAATTATAAATATGGGGAATCACAAATATATTTATACAGAGAGCAATGCAACATCATAGCCAGCTGTAAACTTAACAAAACAAGTCTCAGACGACAAAACAAACTGTGATGGAAGAGCAGAAGTGTTATAGAAAAGGAGTGCACTTGACACGCTGCTCAGGAGAGACGCTCGGCGATGCAGGTGGTTTTTATACCCAGACTGTGAGCAGGACACTTTCACTGTCTCTGACTGTGTAGAAATCTGATGTTTTCACATCACAGATGATGAAGAAAGGCTTTAAAATGTGGGTCTTACTGATAAAACACACTCTTGCAGGATAATATAGAAGTTTAGCGTGGTGCTAAACTGAAGAAAAGGAATGAATCATCAAATCTTCTTATCAAACGGCTAAATCCAATTCAACTAAATGACAAAATTATGAGTTTAGTTCAGCCCTTTAAAAAGTAGAAATACCCATGAGCAAATATGTTTATAAAATATAATAATTAAAAAAAAATCCTAATTAAAACTAGAAGAGTGCACTCAGTAGGGTGCCAGGCAACATGAAAAGAATATCTGGATGTAACTACCTTGCTTACACCTGGTGGCGATAAAGATGTAGTAGGACCATGATATTTATGGTTGATGATTACACACAATTGCTTCTTATCTGTATAATGTGCAGTTAATGAGGTGCTACCTTTGTAAAACCATGAAACTGCTTTATTGAATATGGTGTACCTGCTTGTGGACGGCCACTGATGACTGCATAACCTGGATGGGGTCCCCCGAAGCTTTCCACAAAGTCATAGATGAAGGTAATCGTACTCTGACCTGGAAACACAAGGCCAGACTCACAGTCAGAACAGATACACACCAAAAGAACCCACTAAACTTTTATGAGGCCCAATTGCCTTTTCTGACTGTTTTAAAAACAAAACTAATAAACAACAGCTGTGTAATAATTTGTGCTGAATCATGTTGCAGATGCAGAATTAATTGTCATGGTTTGGATTGAGCAAAAATCAGTGGAAATAAATCTGAAATATGCTATTGATTTAAAACAGTGCAAGTATTGGTTCAGATTACCTTGAAGGAATAATTCATTTGGGGACACACAATTTGGGAAACATTTATTCACCTTCTTGCCAAAAGTTACAGCAGATCAACACTAGTCTCATGTGTGTCCAGTAAATATGAAGCAACCAGCAGCAAACTAACTTAGTTTAGAACAAAGGATGGGAATGGACAGTTAGCCTAGCACGCCATATCTTGTTTGTTCAAGCCGTACAAAACCAAAGGGTGAAATTGACAGTTTGTGATTTGTGGAGGTAATGACCTGGTGCCTTACTAAAAAAAAAGTGCTTGTCCTATCTTAACTTTAGGTTCAGAGATAGGAAGAATTCTTATCCTCCTATTACAGAAGCAATGCCTAAACTCAGGCTGTGCCCTATCTTATCTCAGACCTTATATCTTATATACTACAGAAATCCTAAATAGAGCTGTAGCGGTACTCATCCTGTCATACCTGAATCTGTGTTTATAATGTACACAAGACTGCTTGTATCTCTGACAACAGCTCACTTCACTTGTCACTGGCTAGGAAAAGATGGGCATTCAATTTAGCTTTGATGAGTCTGAGGAATTAATTGTGTCTTGGAAGAGAGGAAGCGCCACCATTTCAGGAAGTTTTGGGGAGTTTTTCTTGTCAGTTACCAACCCACGATAAGGATTTAAATGGGTAGAGCATGCCAGTCGGATTCAAAACTGATCCTCTTGGCAGTATATACCCATTACCGTGGAAATTTAAAGCACCGTCATAAGTTTGAGTAGCAATCATAATATTTTGTGATCAAGTTGTTTCCTGTCTTTACTGGCATTTCCATACAGACTTATCAATAGTGGTGCTGCCATTTCTGACATTACTTCTGAATTTAAGGCAGGGTCTATACCATCCTCACTTAGGATTCCCAACTTAGGAAATTGTCAGTTAGGATGCTTCTGTATTAGCTAAATTCCTAAGACAAGATAGGATGTTTTCCTAAATGTCATCCTAAACTGTGATAGATAGGATAGGACCCCTGTCCCCTATCCTAGATAGGATAAGATAGGATTTCAGAGTTCCAGTTTCTTGCCTATAAGAAGACACTTGCTTAAGTCTCTGTTGGGTGCCTCACTAATTCAAGGTGACTATCATCAACTAAAGCCTGGCCAGTTGTTTTCTCTGTTTCCAGACTTTATGCTAAGCTAAGCTAACAGGTGATAATCATATTTGGCAGATATATCCCATCTAATTCTCAGCAAGAAAGCAAACAAGGAGATGAACTATTCCTTTAGCCTGCAAATTAAGATAGAATATACAATTTCAACATTTTCTCACCTGTGATTTTAAGTGTGTATGGTTGGTTGGACTTTATGTTTATCTTCCAGGTTCCCGTCTGCTTGTCAGCATTGAGACGAATTCTCCTCAGGTTGCCCACTGTCTGTATGGTCCCCAGTTTGCCGCTGGCCTCATTGCTGTTCTGGCTTACTCCTGGAATTTGGTTGCATCCATCATTACTCTTAAACATGCATCACGATAACATCCTGAGTAATAAAAGGGGATGCCTAACAACAAGTCTCAAACGTTTCCACTGCATTTGGAATAATGTGTTACCTGCAGGATTGGTCAGTGTGAATGTAATGTCTGTTCCTGTGATGTAGATAGTGATATTTTTCAGGGATTCATCCAGTATGAAGGGGAAGGTCTCCTCCTTCCCAGGGTTCCTTGCTCGCTGAAGAACTGTCACCTGATGGAGAGAGGAGAACAAGACAAACAAATGATTTACAGCTCTGTTTTTTAAACTAGCCAGTCCACGAAAGGCCAGATAAATAGATAGATAACACTTTATCGCTTCAGATAGCACAGAGCGTATGTACTATCTTGTACTATCAGATCTACGCAGTCTTACCAGGGCTGAAGTGGATGTGTCAAGGATGACATCTGTGGCCTCAGGCAACTGTTTCTTAGACACCTGGATGGCCTGGCCTCCAGAGGCCAAAGCCAGCTCCTTGTAATCATCAAAGGAAGAACGTCTGAGGGATCGACGACGCCTTGTACTGACACTGGTCATGAAGAATGACACCTATGGAGATCATTAAATCAGAATATCATAATATGCTGAATAAACTGAGCGAACACGGCATCATTGGTGTCGTCACCATAAGTCAGTATTCACCGTTGACTGGGAGCTCCTGATGAGAGCAACAATAGTGTCCTTGAGGGCGATGTCTTTGGCTGTAGCATCAGTGAAAACATAGATGTGGGAGGAGGCAGGGGCACCTGTGAGAGCCAACTGGAGGAATAAAATAATGAAGCTGGTCAGTTCATTTTGGATCACAGTCCATAAATAATATGTATTTTTTCCCCCAGTCAACAGCCACTCCAGTTACAATCGGACAATATCATAGTCATTTAGTACCTGAAGACCTGACAGGCACATCTCAGGAGGATCACCACCTCCTTTCGCTTTGAGCTTAGAGATTTCTCTTTTCATCTCATCAGGGTCTGTTGTCCTGATCATAGGTCCAAAACCTACATATTGTACACAGAAAAGGGGCTAAGAGCCAAGACTAACCAGTGATTCAAAGTATTTTAGACAAAATTTATCTTTCTTAGAATCACTTTTTATGCTGCAGAACCACTGTGTGACTATGCAGATTTAGTTTGCTAAATCTACTTTACATAATATCACACACTTACATGTAACTAGAATTACAACTATACAACATGATCAGTAAGGTAGAAGAGATCATACTGGGGTCATTGAAGGGCACCAGAATGTACTCGGACGGCTCATCCTGGGTTCCTTTTTTGCTGTCAATGATGTCGTAAACAACAGCCCTGGCTTCGTCAATGTCATCTGACATACTGCCAGTGGTGTCAATAACAAAGCACACGACAGAGGAGCGAGCGATCCCCATCATTCTGAGAGAAAGAAAGTGAGAGTGAAGAATTAAAGGTCAGGTAAATCTAATCGTTTTTCTCAGTCTGGACCACTGACATGAATAACGATGGACAACACGTCTCCACTTCCTCCCACTGTTGAAAAATGAAGCCAAAATACCACGGATACGTTCCTGCCCATGCAGCCAGCTGACGCAACTATGAGCAGGGCGCAGCAGTCATGACGTGAAATCCCCTTTCAATAGCATCTATTAACTAACAAAACAAACTTATCAGAACAAACATCAATGTGATAAGAACTACGTAAAATGATAGAAACCATCTTTGGAAAAAATCTATTTGATGTGTACTATTACTATTACTATTCTACTATTTGATGTGGTGTGACCTATGCTGCAGCCAGCCACCCGGGGGTGATCTTGGTATTTTGGCTTTACTTTTTGGGAGCTGTTATGTTGTTCATCTTTGTGTATGTTAATGGTCTGGACAGTGAAATGTTTCCTTTCATCATAAAGTAAAACTTTGCAATTTTGAAATAAAAGTAAGATTTTTTTCCACATCTGAACAGCATACCTCAGAAAGCTATTGTTCCCAACAGCTAACCGGATGTCATCCAGCAGTTGCAGGCTGGCAGCTGTGGCTGCGTTCACAGCAGCATTGTGGAGGGCAACGTTGTCTGAGCGACGCTCGTCTTTGTTGATTCCTCCGCGAGGATCTGCTGTGCTAGTCAGATCAGCTGCACCTCCATGGCTGCATTTACCTGGTGCGACAGGGCAGAGGGGACAGTTTGAACTGGAACATGGTTCAAATGGTCATTTATGGTGGATTTTTATGTTTTCAGGTGTGCTTTTGTGGGTAGACCGAATTACCTGGCAGATTTAAACCATGTTTGTCTTGTACTCCAGGTAGGATAAACATGTCTTTAAATAAGTGGCAATCACAGAGGTGATGTGTTTTGGTTATTGGTTAAACATAATATCTAGATTCTTTATAGGGTATTAAAGGAATAGTTTGACATTTTAGGATACATGCCTATTTGCTTTATTGCTGGGAGTTGGATCTGAAGACGATTAACTATGAAGAAAAAGTCAGCAGCCACCAGCTTTAATTTAGCACAAAGACTAGAAAGAGTGGGAAACAGCAAGCCTGGCGATATCCACAGGTAACAAAAATCACCCACCACCATCTATAAAGCTGACTGATTAAGATTTTAAATCTCATTTGTTTGATTTGTACAACAAAACTGTGTAAAAACAATGATATGTGTGACACTACATCTTTGCAAGGAGGTGTAGGACTGGATTGATCCTTTTCCTGTTTTGCTGATAAATTAATGACTTAATTTGAAGTAAGTATCTTCATGTTTTATCTGCTTTCTTTCTATCATGTGTTTGTCAAATCATGTATCCAAGTAATATCTTAGTAGCTGTGGAAATTAATTTCCTCTGTGAGGGCGATTAAAACACACTGCACAGGCTGGAAGGGTAACAACTGGCCTCTCAGCCAGTCTTGCTCTTGACTGTAAATGAATATTGTTCGATGTATTTGAATATGGCTTTGAAATATGATTGTCACTGATACCTTTAGGCTTGGCAGCAGAGAAGATCCCCATGTAGCCTGATGTTAGTTTCTTCTCTTTCAGGATGTTGGGGAGGATGGGATTGGGACATGTTCCACTGGCACAGTCACTGCAGGTGGCCGTGTCAACATCTACGCACAAAATATGTCAAACACATCTAATTCTGAACCAATGTAAGGTAAGCATCACTGCATTTACATCGACCTCTGTTCTACAGTTTATGTTAGAGCACTGACAGGAGTGCTATGTCAGAGCCTTATCTGAAAATAATGCACGCCCACCAACCAATCAGAATCAACAACACTCTGCTCTTTGGTCTACACTCCCAGACGGAGTTTTACCCAACCCACAACTATATGATATGTTATGACATTTTAACCCACCCACAGAAATGTAGGCATAGAAATCCTTTGTATGTGTATGACAACAATAACACACACACACACACACACACACCTGCGAGGTTTTCCAGAGGATGGTCAGGGCGAATGAGGTTAATGTATGGCTCTGTGTATCCCAGCTCCACCCAGTTACTGTGGCTGTAGAAGTCCTGACAGTGCATGGAAACACACACATTAACATTCTTATACATACAAGAACTGTGACAAATCATGTCCTACTAAAAAACTGCTAACACTATATATATGAAATATATGTAATTTATCAAATGTTTTATTTTGCTTTAAAATTTTAAATTTCTAAACTCATCCTGTGCCAGAAAGACAACAATTCATAACTTCAGACAATTAAAAAATGTGTTAAAAGCTTTCAAAATCCACTGATAAGACATATGTTAAAATGTGCTGTTATAATATCTTTGTTTTAAGATGTAGTTTTTATTCAGATGTGTAAAGTTGTGCCCCATATTTCTGTCAGCTCCATCAGATTTTTACAAAAAGCATGATTTAATCAGACACAAAAGGGTTAGCTATACCCTGAAGTCCAGCCTTACTTAATGTTTTTTTAAAAAAGGTGGGAATACTGCTACTCAAACACTGGTAAACTTTCTATTTTTAAACAATTTCATTAAATAATATTGCTATCAGATGTGTCTCAGTCATAAAAAGTCAACCCGGTCGTCCTTCTAAATTGAAGCTAAATAATAAGAAGAATAAGAATATTTTAAGGTTTAAAATGTGCATTTTGATTAGCATAAAGAGAATGCTGAGCAGCTTTAAACTACGTAGTGAAATGAATAAATGTTAACAATTTGTCAACTGTCAGATATTCATATATCTGAGATATATCTGAGTTCACATGTATGATGACTGAGGTGACATAACTCTCAGTTCTCTTTAATAATTGAATAATGTATTTGAAATTAGTTTAAAAAATCAATTAAAAAAACATAAATGAATAAATAATAAAATAAAAATAAGTCAGTGCCCCACTTGGGCCACCCAGTCAAAAAAGTCTGGACACGGCCCTGTATGTGACGTCAGCTCCGTCACAGAGAAGTGATAGAGTAGTTTTTGTCTGTTCAATTTATTAAACATTAAGTTCATAAGGATTTATAAAATTAGTTTATGTGGAAAAATAAAAAAATAAAAAAATCATGGTGCACCTAATGTGTGTTCTTTGTGTTATAAATGAAGTTTTATAACAAGATTCGGGAACAAAGACCACGCCTCAAACGGATTCATTTCCGTACTACGAGTACTTAAGCACACCTCATCCGTTTCCTCACCCCTTTGACTCTGTTTCGACACCCCCCCCTCCCTGACCCACTCTTTTCTTCTTCTGTCTTTGCCTGAATTCAAGGGGGTTTCCATACACCAGGACCCTGCGAGAGACGGTACCCCCACCCAGAGTCTCAACCCTGCCTGGTTCCATCCAGTCTTCCAATCCACCAGCTGACTCCGCTAAACTAATTTATCCATCCACACCTAAACACCGCATCCTCCCCACCACTTCCTCCCATCCCATGCATCCCTCATCCGACGACCCCTCATCCCTTTCTCCTCATCCTCTCCCCGCATCCGTCCATCCTTCATCCCCCTACCCTCATTCTTCACCCCTCATCCCGCATCCCTTTACCCTCATCCCACCATCCATCAAATCCTAACCTCTTCTCTCCTTACCTCCAACCTGCATCACTCTTCCAGAGTGCTACTTCATCATCCAAGCTCTTCTCAATTCATCATAACCAATAAACTGTTTACATGCAATCAAGTTGGCGTGGTGTTTGTTAGTGAAATGATATTATATGTGGTTTATCACAAAGACAAATTCCATGATTGACAGAAATTTTAACTGGGCAACATTGTAATGTTTAATTGGGTGTATTATCGAAAAAAATGATATATTAATATGTTATTTTTTTTATTACACGCCTATTAAATACTTTTATATTCAATGCAACAAAAATATTACACATTTCCTACATACTTTGTATTGTAATACTGTAATACTACTACTCATTTCTTGCTCATTCTGTCTCCTCTAACATTATTATTCCTGTTTGTTTTTCCATGTCCTCTCCATGTTTAACCTCTCTATGCCCAGCTGTGTTGTTTCAGCCCTCTCACCTGAAGTGTGTGAAGGACTCTGCCCAATGTTTCTCTGGCAGCCTGGAAATTCTCATTGCGAACATTAGCCTTAATAGCCACCACGCCCTCCATGATGAGGCCACGTCCTTCCAGAAAGGCCTCTGAGTTGAAGTGATGTGGAGCACTGGAAGAATTTTTCACAAGTAATAACTCGGTAAGTGTAAAGGCGAATCATATTTAAAGCTTAGCAACACATGCAGTACCATTATTTTATTGCTTTTCTTGTTTTGTTTCGATCTGTCTCCTACCTGTTGACAAAGTCACGGTCTACCAGTCCGTTCTGGATGTAGATTTGTTGAAGAGCAGAGTGAAACTTGGCACCAGACACTTCTCCCGTTGCAGTGGGGCCGAGGCAGGCCTGGACCAGCTCTTCAGGAGATGCACCCTGTGGTCAGAGGTCAAAGGCTGGTGGTTACAGATCCAGTGACATGCGAAAGGACTGGTAAGAAAGTGCACTTTTTAGAGCAGCTGTGCATAAAGGACTGTTTGCCGTAAGAATGAAGCCATGTTTTTCACAAAGGATATGATGTGTGTGTCTCTGCCTGTTGGGTGTGACTATGTTTGTGCTGTCTTGTGCATTTTTTGTCTTCCATTTTACCGTGGGTTTGAACTCATGACCAGCTGCCTCAGCCACTGCGCGACAAGTCTCTGTCACTTTTTGCAGTAGAGCTGTTCCTGTGATGCTGATATGAGTGGATGCCCCACCCCCGATGGAAACAAAGGCCACAGTGGATCCTGACAGGGCCAAAGCCAGCATGGCCATGCCCAGTACTGAAGTCATGATCAGTTTGCTGGGAGAGAAAATGATTATCAGTGATCAGGCTGGTTTAATGATAAATGATAGAAAAGGACTGTTAATTCAACTGATGTGTGTTTTGAACAAACAACTTGTGTTGATTGTCAGAAGCTTCTTTCTCAAATATCCTTATGTTTTTCATGCAAAATAAAGCCCAGTCAAGTTATTCAATGTACTGAATGCCACATGAGGAGGTCATAAGCAAAGACACACATTGAGCACACACTTGATGATGGGCCACTCCCCCCAAAACCACCCCTACTCCCCCCATATTATTGCAATGTTTGCTCTGTCCTTTTTTCACTATTAACAGATTTCTCAGTGATAATGTAAGTAGTTTTCAATAATGGAACTTACCTACTTGTTGATTTATTTGAAACAAAAAAAAAACTTCAACGAAAACTTGAATTTTTAATATATATACAGATTTCTTTTACTTACAACGGAAACACATCTGATAAAAGATGACACTTATTGTATACATGGAATTATTTTGTTTTGATCTTTTCATTGAAAAAGCTTTTAAAAACACTTATTATTATTTCAATTATTTTGTTTTACAAGTAAACCTCAAAACATCTTAAGCAATATGGGAAAACTGTCGTAGTGTTCAGTGTTGTACATTGTCAATTTAAATGAACAAAACTGAACTTTGAAATACAATCATACCTTGATGTCTCTTGACTGTGAAGACTCCAGCAACTCTGAAAGAAGTGTAACATGCAGGCTGACCACCCTTTTATAGCTGAATCTATACAGCACTTTGTATATGATGGGTGTAGACGTGAAAGGTGTGTCGTATAACTCAAAAAGGTGTGTGTTTGCGTGTGCGTTGGTACTATCAGTCATACAAAGGTAGAATCAGATAAAATGCTAGGCTTTCCCTCATAAAATCTGGTTTAAACAGTAAAAAGGTGTGTAAATACTGTCGTAATTTAAGTCCCATTTCAAGGAACACATTCACTTCACATTCACTGAGTGCAACAACTGATAATTATAATTTTTATGAGTCAATCTCCAAAATGACCAACTGAACAGGTTTTTGCTGCATGCGAAGGTTCAAACAAAGGTGAGGCAAGGTAAGATATTTCTTAATACATTCTTCTCCACCTCTCCAGTTAGACGTGGAGGACTGGAGAGTAATGACTTCAACAGCATGGAGTAAATTTTACTGTGTTCACATGTTTTCAACAAGTCAGTAGGCAAGGGAGCTGTTTTCTGATTTAAATGTAGTTTACTTATTTGTGCATATACACACACGTAGACTGGGCATGGAGAAAAATTTTCATGTGAAGTATTTCCCTGTTGTACTTTTCATTTCATTCCTGTCACCCCGACTAATATCCCAATACACTGTCTTAACTGTTCTCATGTCAGAGTTTGACTTTTTCTCAGAATTGTGTCGTCATTTTCTTTACTGCCAAACTTTTAATTGAAGCATGTTTTGGCATGTTTTTTTTTTTGTTTGTTTGTTTTTTTTCGATATGGTATCAGCATGTTGTGGAACTGTCTGAAAGTACAGGAATTCCAGGACTACATTCAAACTATTATTGGCCAAGATTTACCTTTCACGTTAGGTCTGTGTATTTTTGGGAGACCCCACAGGTTTAAATAATTGAACTCCCTCTGTTGCAGATTGGATCCAGGCTGCCGTCATGCTGGGAGGGATATGAATCATTTTAAATTGGAAAACCTCAGTGGGTGATCCAGTTAGGGACACAACTGCATTGGAAAGTCTATTGCTCAATAAGACAGAGACTTATCTCAGAAAGTGGGAATGATTCCACGCATATATAGATAGAAGTCATCGTCATAAAGTGGATATGAATAGACCATCACTCATGGCGCACCAATTTAATTTTTTCCTTTTGTTATGTTACTTTTTCCTCTCATCTCACATCCTTGATTTTATTTACCATTATTTGTTTTGTATTTAGTTGTCCTTGGTATGTAAGTATTAACATTAAGATATTTTATTGAATGTATGTTGTTTGTTGTTACCCCTCAAATAAAATACAAATCAAGAAAAAAAAATCAGATCAGATTGGCAGCATGAGTTGTGCAAAGGTACAAACCACAGCAGTAATCACTGAACTGCATAATATGTAATTTCACAAAACTAAATATGAAATAAATTGTAAAACTTTACAATAAGTGTACATTAATTAACATTAGCTAATGCAGTCATAATATTAACTATAAGCTATTTAACTTAATTAATGTGTCTACTAAATATTTTTACATTTTAAATTTTACATTTTTATATAGTTTATATAGTAACATTATATATTAAGCATTCACAGTCAATTATCAATTTCTATGTATAATCGCCTGAAAATAAGAATTGTCAAACCTACCCATCATGTCAGTGTGTCCTGTAGCAACTGTGAGTCCGCAGGTGGACCTACTTGTTGGAAAAGGGAGAGTGAGCCGAGGTGTTAGATGCTCAATGCTCAATGCTAGATTCTACTAAATCCTACACACTGGTATTTTAAATAACCTAAGATATGTCTATATGTAAAGTGTTACCAAATAGATTTTGGTCATAACTTTTTCTTTTTTATTTGTTGAGACTTTCAGAATTTACTCCTCACATCACATGCTGAAACATATTCCAGCCAGCTCAGTAGGGATCTTGTCGTATCTTGCCATACTATGACATATTCTATTTTTTTTTACTGTGAAGGCACAGTCATCTGTATCTGTGATTGTTGGTGCTGAATGTTACTGGAAAAACTATGAGGCAAGGTCAAAGCTGACTGATGTGAAATTATGGTGCAGATAAATCACTTTTCTTTGAAATCACACTAACCTTTTCTCCAAAGTTACAATGTACCATGACACCACAGATTAATGTTTAACCGTTAAGTGGTAGGTATTGTCGATTAATGTGGTGAAACCCAGCCTGATAGATCTCTGCCACATTAACTAATCATTTTGCCAACAAAGCTCAACAGTTTCAGTATTTTAGAGTAGTATCGATTGAAGGCATGAAAACTATCACTCCAGAAAAAGAATCAACTGTTTGGAGAAATGAAAGGTAACATAACATTAAACATGGAGCTGATAGTATGGGGACTGAAGTCACATTCATAAACAAATTATTGGTTGAATCCTCTATATTCATATTACTGGAAGCATATAAGCACTCTTCTGAGAAATAGTGTACTCAGGTTCAGTCATGTTTCTAGACAGAGCAGCAGGTGTTTTACTGTAGCAGTTCTGATGCCGTAGTTTCTTCCAATATTCCTGTAAAAAGGCTAGTGCCCTGTCTTAAAAACACCTTGGATATTTGCAGATATGAATCAAGTGAAAGGTACTGACAGATGCTACATACTGAATTTTTAAATCATATGCTGTAGTTTGTGTAGCACAGCAGCATATTGCTGCCACAACCGTTGCTTTTATACAACAGTTAAACTAGCACCATTTATTAATTAACAGTAATAAGTATAATAAAATATTACGATGTCTTTTGTTTATTTACTCATTTATTTTCCTCTGCCAATACAAATAGTTTGGCAGACCGTATTTAGCTGGCACTTTTTAACAGACTGAATATTGATGTTTATATTTTTGAGATGTGGACCAAACAAATGGACTGAGACCGCCTGAGAAGGTCGGACTTGGTCTGCTTCCAAGCCGACTCTGGTGCAGTTTGTTTGTGGTCTGAAAGCAAATGATGTGTAATAATGCTTAAGGTGAGAAGCATGTACTGTTATAATGCTGGTACTGAGTTAGGGCGCCAAGGTTGTTTTTTGTTGCTGTCAATAGGAGGCACTAGAGTGCTTTCAGGGTGTGTGCACCAGGAGCTGCTCAAGAGCAGACGTTGCATTTTACCTGCTCCTAATAAAAGAAGCCATGATGTTGCATCATGTCATCCTCTCTGTTGTTTTTCACCAGAGACATAATATTCCCACTATGGTCTGAGACACAACAGCGTGCACATAGGCGTGTATAATTTCCCTGATGAAAGATCAAAAGCCGTTTAAACTGCTGTGGTTGTATTTGTCAGATTAAAAAGTAGGCTATGTGACAAGAATTCCACAGTAAGACGCCCTGAATCATTACCTCCTGTCTCCTCCTGTCTCCTCCTGTCTCTGCGGTCTCTGTTAGTCACTGTAATGTCAATGTAGGTTAATGGATAATGGCTAATGGTTATGAAATATCATATTATCATGACAAGAAAACTGACACTGACATGACTTTTGACATACATGTATGTGCGGCCCTGTTGT